>PITA01019809.1:0-36569 GCA_004023965.1 Spilogale gracilis
TGAACCCTTGAAGAAGGGGACCAGTGTTCAAAGGTATTTGACCTCCTGGGAGATTGGACCTGGGGAATCTGCGGGTCGGGGGGCTGTGGGCCCTTGAGTGAGTGTTTTGCACCAGACGTGCTGGGCCACCGTGAGCTGCCTTCAGTATCTTTCTCACCAGTGGTTCACGAGAAGCAGCGGTGACTCTACCACCTGGGAAGATTCCCCCCAAGTCCGCACCCCCAGATGGCTACCCTGGCTGGTGGGGTGGGGTGGGGTGGGGGTGCTGCAGCCTCTGCTGGGATCCCTGCCCGGGGAACGTGCTGCACCCCTGCACTACAGCTGCTGTGCTATTTTGGGCTGTTGAGTGAAGAATCCATGTGCTCATCCCCAGGATGGGACGGTGGGAATCATTAGGACCCATGATTGTTTTACTCCCTTTCTGGCTGAGCTAGATACACTAAGATCTGTGGCTCTGGCAGCTTTGGCCCAGTTCTCACACCTCCTGCCAGCTTTTGGTTCCTCTCCCGTGTCCCAAGCTCCAGTCCCCAAATGCTTTCTAGAGATGCAGGAAGATCAAGTTGAGCACCCAAGCACAGGAACAGTGACTTGGGACCTCCTCTTTTCCATAAAAGGGGAGGCCTTTGGCGGTGCCACGCGGCTAGGTGTGAGAAGCAAGACGCCTTGTCCCACGTGACCAAGGTGCCTCTCACGCGGGATTCATTAGTTTTATTCATCTAGATGCTACAGCTCTTCACCGAAAATTGCCATCTCAAGGTGTTTTTTTCTTTATTTTTTTTTAAGATTTTATTTATTTATTGGACAGAGAGAGAGATCACAAGTAGGCAGAGAGGCAGGCAGAGGGAGAGAGGAGGAAGCAGGCTCCCTGCTGAGCAGAGAGCCCAATGCAGGCCTCGATCCCAGGACCCTGAGCTGAAAGCAGAGGCTTTAACCCACTGAGCCACCCAGGCGCCCTCAAGGTGGTTTGTCCTAACAAATTGGTAAGCAGAATGTTTCCTCCAGAGACAACTTGAGCCCAGCGTTTAGGGTCACGGTCTCCATTTACAAAGTGCCGGGGCAGACATGAGTCCCCATTACTTGGGCTTTACCCCCTCTTTAGCTGTAGGTGTGTAGGTGGAGAGGGAGGACTGGTCGGAAGCCTCACACACCTTGTAAACTGGCCAATACTTCCCGTCTGGAAATGAATGCAGGGGATGCCAGTTGAATCTGACCCATTTAGGCACGACAGAATGTGTTAAGTCTTGAGCCTGATAGTTCCTGTAAGATGCTGGCCATGGCCTGCAAGGAGGAGCTGGCATATGGTTTCAGGGGCTACTTAGCAGACTAGGGTGTCCATATGGGGGGCAAGGTTAAGGGCTTTCCTTGAACACAAGAGAAGTTATAATTTGGGTTTATTCTTATTCAGTAGTGCTCCACACACAACACCTTATAATTACAGTCACCCAAGGAGCCTTTCAATTAGCGGTTCTTGGGTTCCACCCCTACGGGCTCTGGCTAACTGTTCCAGGAACAGGCCCACAGTTTTGTTCTACCGTTTCCCCCAGGTGACTCTCAGTCGCAGTCACTGTCGAGAGCCACCCCTCCGTGGTCCTGCTTTCCTATTCAGATGGTGAGGACCCCCAGCACAGGTGTATGAGTTTCCTGGAACAAATACAGCTTGGGGTTGCTCTTGGTCTCCTTGGGCCGCTGTAAGAAAATACTACAGCCCACACAGCTATAAACAACAGAGACTTCTCTTCCGGATGCTGGGAAGGCCAAGATCAAGGGGCTGGCAGATTCAGTGCTGGCTGAGGGCCAGCTAGCTGGTTCAGAGACCGTGCCTTGCCAGGGCAGAGGGGCTGCGGGAACTTTCTTGGGCTTCTTTCCAAGGGCACTAATCCCATTCATGAAGGCTCTGGCCCCATGACCTAATCCCTTCCCAAAGGCCCCGCCTCCTGGTACTATCACCCTGGGGGTTAGTTTAACCTGGGGATTTTGGTGGGACGCAATCGCACAGTAACATTCTTAAGATAACTCACCTCCTGTTTTTCAGTTCTGAAGTCCACAGTGTGACAGCATTTCATCAGGCTGAGCTCAAGGCGTTGGCAGGGCCAGGCTCCCACCAGAGGTCCTAGCAGAAACCGTTTACTTGCCTTTTCAGCTTCTGGAGCTGCGTTCCTTTCCGTGGCTTGAGGTGCCTGCCTCCAGCCTCCAGGCCTGCCCCAGAGCACTCAGCATTCAGCTACAGGATCACCTCCCTCCCGCCACACTCAGCTTCCCCACTGTCTTCCCTTTGGGGGACCGTGATTTCACTCAGGCCCCACCCAAGATCCCATGTGCCGGGACCCTTTGCCACAAAGGGGACATTCAACAGGTGTCAGGTGTTAGGACTCGGAAATCTCTGCAGGCCATTAGCTTACCACAAGCAGCAGGAGGTAGAACTCGTGGAAGTGAACTTTGGTCCCCACCTGGGACCTGCTGGATCAGAATCTGCTTTTTAACAAGACTTACCTGCACACTGCAGTTGGAGAAGCACGGTCCTGTGGGGTCCTAGACAAGGAATTCTCCAATAAGGAATTGAGCCCCACATCAAATACACTTTGAAGGGGTGTTTTCCCAGGAGGTTTTTCCGGTGCTGCTGGGTGATCCGATGACCGACATTTCCCCAGACACCATAACTAGGTGCTCATCTAAACGAACGTGGTCTCCAGAGTCTCCCACCAGCGTCCAGCCCTAAGCACCAGGATGCCGGGTCTCTTGCTCTGTGTCCATAGCGCGGCACAAGGCTTGCGGCCACTGCCACATAAAACAATGCCATTTTTTAAAAGCTCTGTAAGGGAGGTGGATGTTTGGTGTAAACATAAGCAGCTTCTCCTCTACCCCTCATACACAAGTTTTCCTGGGGTGGCGAGCCAGGGTGGGCAACTTTCTTGTTGGGACCTGTGTGTGTGGCGACTCATTTACCTTCAGGTACATAAGTGGGGGGGCGGGGGGGAGTTTACCGACCACAGTCCCCAGTATTCTGCTTCTCCATATTTAAGCAGTAAGAGACAGAGATCAGCCCTTTTAAAATGTTGATTTCACAGAAGGCAGGCAGCAAAAACCTAGTTAATGCTAGATCCATTTAAAATGTCTTCTGGGAACCACAGCAAGGACTGGAACCTGTGAATCATGACCCGGTTGGAAGGACTTGGGGAATGTCAGATGCCCGGAGCGCCCACAGGAGGGCAGCAGTGCTACACCGTAGAAAGACCGCTTCAGTTCAGGGTAGCCCTTTCTGGATGAAAGGGGAAATGATGAAAGCAAAACACCCTAGGTGGAAAAAACAGAAACAAAACTGTGTGCTCAGGTACTCAACTTTGCATCGTTTCTGGAAGTCAGTACTATGTTAAATCCTGGTCTTGAAGAGTAATATGCAAACAGCTGACGTTCATTCTTGGTCGCAGCCAGCTATCAGGCAATACTAAATTTGAGAATACTGGAGTGGCCTATTTTCCTTAAAGAACACTCTTTAACAATATAATTCCAGCCTAGCACATAGTCTCTTCAGCATTCCAACAGAATACCTTTTATTGTTAGAGACCTTAAACTTCCCTATATTTGATGCCACTTTAAAAAATATGCTATAGTCTCAAGGCCCAATAAAATTTACGTTTTCCTTGTTTATAAACAACCTAATTTACATCGTGTTGATATTGTAAAGACTACTTGTTCTTTTAAGACCAGAGCCTTGTTTGGTTAGCCGGGTAATAAGACCCTTCAAGATATTTTATGATTTATTAAGAAGGCTGAATTAGGGGCACCTGGGTGGCTCAGTTGGTTAAGCGACTGCCTTCAGCTCAGGTCCCATATCGGGCTCCCTGCACGGTGGAAGCCTGCTTTTCCCTCTCTCACTGTCCCTGCTTGTGTTCCCTCTCTGGCTGTGTTTCTCTCTGTCAAATAAATAAAATCTTAAAAAAAAAAAAGGCGGCTGAATTAATAAAACCTTAATTTCTTTTTAAATATAAGCCTTTACTTTGCCATTATACACTTATAAATCACTACTGCAGATGTTCCAACTTTAGCAGCACATTACAATCACTTGGGAGCCTTAAAAGAATCCCCATGCCCAGGCCACATCCCAGGTGAATTACACAAGCTGGAAGGCTGGGACCCTGACATCAGTAAAGCTCCTCAGGTGATCCCTGTGCAACATGGTTCAGAACACTGACGCCTGATCTCAGACATTTAACACTCTGATTTAACTCATCTGCAAAAAGACCAGGACATTCTCTGCACAAACAAAAGCAAACCCTATTATTAGTTACACAAATCAAACTTTACACTTTTAATTGTTGGACTTGGGCTTTTAAGTACTTGATCACACCCATGCACTTGAGTGATGTGGAAGGCAGGTCTCCTCCCACAGGTGGGGATCCGGGGGTGTTGTGACCTGGTTCATTCAAGCCTGGGTATCACAAAAGGCCCTGAGAGCTGGGCCAATCAGGAAAAGCTTCAACAGAAGGCAGTGGGAGCTAGGCAGGGGCTGGGCTGGGGGAGGAGCCCTGACACCTCTAAGGCTCTGGCCTGGGAGGGGCAGCAGTGGGAAGCTTAGGGGAGCTGGGCCCCAGGCAAGCCCAAGTCTGCTCCTAGATAAAGCGCGCTGGAAATAACGCCATCACCACAAGTGAAAATTCTCCAATCCGCCTTTTATTTTTTACAACATCTGAAGATCCAGTTTTCAAAAAAAGAACAACAAAGACCCCGACACATGGGACTTCTCATTTCCTGCAAATGCGTTGTTAACAGTTTAACAAACTTTTAAATTTGCATATGCGTTTTTATGTCATTACAGAAACCTTCCTAGAGAAAACTGTTTCCCCTTATGGTAGGTAATTGACAAGTTTTTTGACAGCATAATTTATATTTACACACATTTAACAATTTCCCATATAAATCTACTAAGATGAAAAAAGCAAATTTGAAGTAGAAACTACTGTACAGGTCCATTTCTTTTCGAAAGCATAACAATCTTTGGTTGAAAAATATTCAGTTCAGCCTGTTACGAATAAAGGACGCAGCCATCCCTTGCTTTGAAGCAAGTGCTACCTCCCTGGCAGGGGCGCCCAGGAGGGTGAATTCCGAAATCTGGTTTCTCTGTGCTCCAGCTGATCTTCCCCAGGTCCCTCCTGGATCTCAGAGGGAAGGAGAGTGTGCAGTGCCTCACAAACCTGCCCTCAGCTGTGGGACAGCACTTACTCTGCTCCACGCTTGATTCCCAACCTTATCTTTCTCCAGCAACTCTGCGTTGGTCTAACGGGCACTACTAAACGTAAAAGTGCAAACAAAACTTGTCCAAGGGTGTCACGTGAGTTCGAGTGGCTGCCCCTCTTCTGCCCACCTGGGGTGGGGGCCTTGCCTGGGTGAGGACGCAGAGGCCACGGTCTGTCCCACCCGAGCATCAGCTGCTACCTCCGCTCTTGGCTCTGTCTGTCCCTTTGCATCACCAAAGGCAGGCAGTTTCCTTCTCTGAAATATGGGACTTAATCTCTACTTTTAGCACATAAGGCGAGATGCACCCAAACACTCAAGATTCTGATACAACCTGAGCTTCTCTGACGGCTACGTTCCTGCAAACCTCACCCCTTTTACCAGAGGTTGTCTGAGGTTAAGACCCCTCTTTATTCAAGTAGCCGGAGAAGAGGACCCATTGCCAGAATATAGAGCGGAATTGAATTTTTCTAAAGAGCAGAATCCTCTTAGAGAAAACCGCCAGGCGCCACAGTGTTCCCTCTGGCACCGGCTGGCGTTCTTGCTATGAGCACGGGGGCTCCCTGATGTTGTGCGGGAGTTTGCAAGGGATCTGATCCCTCATGCAAGTCTCAGACTGCTTGCTGATGTTTTAAAAAGTGAAGCACAAATTCACACACTTCATAGCTTCCTCAAATCACCAAGAAATTACAAATAGATAAAACAAAAACATATAGCGCAGAGGATCACAGGGGAAGGGAGGGAAAATTGAATGAGAAGAAATCAGAGAGGGTCAGAAACCAGGAGAGAGTCTGGACTCCAGGAACCCAACTGAGGGTTCTAGAAGGGAGGGGGTGAGGGGATGGGGTAACTGGGTGATGGGCATTAATGAGGGCACGTGGGGTGATGAGCACTGGGTGCTGTATACAATTAGTGAAACACTGAATACTACACCAAAAGCTAATGATATGTTGGCTAACTGAATAAAAAATGAAAGAATTCTATCTTACTTAGAATACTTTCCAGTAATACTCTTAGTTAAGGAAGTCAAACTTGTTCAAAATCCCAACATGCAAGGGTCCTGTTATTAATGTTTAAGGGCTGAAGTGGCATACACGTAAAGTCATTTAGCACTAAATAATATATAAAACACATCTCAGAGTTGTTGGAAGAATGAATCTTAAGATGGCATTAATCTTTGAACAAAAAGGATTTTAAAATCACTTTCTTTACAAACAAAATGTAACTCATTTTGAATTACAGTTCTCTATATATAGAGACTTATTTTAAAATTATTTCCCCACCTAAATACTACCAGGGATACTGTGTTGAGTTGTCCTATAAATGCAAGAGTGATTTAAGGGAAAATAGGCCAGATGATCATACCCAAATTCATCTCTGGCTCAAACATCATCAAGGGATGGTGAGTACATTCAAGCCACATTAAAATGTCAGCCTTATGGCTTAGGGGTTGCATTCACACACAAGAGTACAAGAGCCACACAATAAATTTAAAAGACTTTAAGATTTTAATTGGATCAAAAGGTAAACTGAGGCATTGGTTTGTGGAAACCATTTGATGCATCTACTGTGCCTCAGTGACTGATTTGTTCTGGTAAGTTGTACATTCCCCTCCAACCTCGGTTTCCGTAAAGGGCAATTTATCCAGAAAACATTAGTTAAGTACAAAAATTAAATCCAGAGGCCCACTGAGATGGACAATTAAGAAATATATTTGTAGGGGCACCTGGGTGGCTCAGTTGGTTGGGCGACTGCCTTCGGCTCAGGTCATGATCCCGGAAACCTGGGATCAAGTCCCACATCGGGCTCCCTGCTCGGCAGGAGGCCTGCTTCGCCTTCTCTCACTCCCCCTGCTTGTGTTCCCTATCTGGCTGTGTTTCTCTCTGTCAAATAAATAAAATCTTTAAATATATATATATGTCAAATAAATAAAATCTTTAAATATATATATGTATACATATATATACATACATACATATATTTCTAGTAGCAAAAGTCCCTGATTTAGAAAGTAAATGACTCTTTCACCTGTTCAACTAGTCTCAGTATAGAAACTGTCCTATCCTTATGTAGCATTTTTGAGTCTCTCCAAAACAAGAAATATAGTAGTATGATACAAAGTACTTAGTAAAGATTTCTTCATTTAAATTAAAATGAGGGTTAATGGGGAGGATTGGAGAGAAACACGCGCAGGACCTAATAATGAAATTTTAGATCTGGCTCTGAGATGAAACTTTGGAAATGCTAATAATACCACCAGCCTTCAAGCTCAGTAATTCCCCATTTAGCCCTCGCTGCCAAGGAAGTTGTGTGTTTTGCTAAGAGATTCTCCTAAATAATTAAGAGTAACATCACAATTGTATGGTAATGTGTTCCCCTTTCTCATGATACTCACCAACTACTGTCACATCTTTTTGATAATAGCCATTATAAGTTGTGAGATCATCTCTCTTGATAGTTTTGATTTGCATTACTCTGATGTTTAGTGATGTTGGGCACCTTTTCGTACACCTGTTGTTAATTTTCATGTCTTCTTTGGAAGAATGTATATTCATATTGTTTGCCCACTTTTTAAAAAAACTGAGGTATAATTTACATATAATGTATTAGTTTCAGGTGTACAACACAATTAAGTGAGATTTGTACATTAGCAAAATTATCACCATGAATAAATCTAGTTAACATCCATCACATATAAGTGATAACATCCATCACATATAACATCCATCACAATAAGTTATAATTTCTAAGATCTACTCTTAGCAACTTCTAAATATACAATACAATATTATTAACCATATTACCCTGCTGTATATTACACTGTGACTTATTTGTAACTGGAAGTTTGTATTTTTTTGACCTCCTTCACCCATCTCACCCACCCCTGTCACCAACCTTGGCAACCAGTAATCTATTCCCTGTATCTAGGAGTTGTTGTATTTTTTTAAGAGACCCCATGTAAGTGAGATCATATGCTATTTGTGTTCTTGGTCTCGTTGCACTTAGCAAAATGCCCTCAAGGTCTATACATGTTGTTGCAAATAGCAAGATTTCCTCCTCTCTCTCT
This sequence comes from Spilogale gracilis, assembly GCA_004023965.1. Lineage (NCBI taxonomy): Eukaryota > Metazoa > Chordata > Mammalia > Carnivora > Mephitidae > Spilogale > Spilogale gracilis. The sequence continues at coordinate 8,297 of PITA01019809.1, forward strand.
TTTATTTTTTAATATTTTAAGGTGGGTTTCTTTTTTTTTTAGATTGTTATTTATTTATTTGACAGAGAGAAACGCAGGTAGAGAGGGAACACAAGCAGGGGGAGTTAGAGAGGGAGAAGCAGGCCTCCCGCCGAGCAGGGAGCCTGATGCAGAGGCTTGATCCCAGGACTCTGGGATCATGATTCGAGCCGAAGGCAGACACTAAACGACTGAGCCACCCAGGTACCCCTATTAGTTGTTTTTTTTTTTAATTTTATTTATTTAACTTCTCAAAGAGAGAGTGAGAGAGAACACAAGCAAGGGGAGTGGCAGGCAGAGGGAGAGGGAGAAGCAGGCTCCGCGCTGAGCAGAGAGCCCGATGCAGGACTCCATCCCAGGACCCTGGGATCATGACCTGAGCTGAAGTCAGATGCTTTACCCACTGAGCCACACAGGTATCCCTAAAATTTTTAGGTTTGATGTTAAAGCTATTTCCAAAGCTACAGGGAAAAAATTTCTAAAAATCACTAAAAAATCAGAAATTTCAAAGCCCCTAATATTGGTGTATGCTCCAGGATTTGTTCTAAGTCTTTTCCTAAATTGAAAGACATTTCATTAAAATTTAAGTTTGATATTTAAAAACCCTATTCTCCCTAGAAGATATGTACTTACACACTTTTTTCTATTATAAGCTTCCCCTTTTTTCAGTTTTATAAATAAAAACAAAGATAATGAGATGCCTTATAAATGTATCCCTCAGAAATGTTAAGTTTAATCCTGTCAGTTTTACTGCAACCTTGTAAATTAAGAGAACATAAGAGGGAAATAGTGCTGCTTTTCCTTCCCTAGTTCAACAAGTGTAAGTAACAACTCTATGTAAAAACAAATCACATTGGGTACATAGCTTCTTACAATTACCTAAGTTACCCAGACAAGTGGAAACTTTCATCATAAAAATTCCAAGGAATACAACTGTCCAAGCCTCTACAGTGAGCAGTTCTCAATTTCATCTTGACCACTAGTCCAGTGTAGGACCCAGGGTAAAGCTGGCTGGGGAAGGCCCCATGACAGTCCATGATTTGCTACACAACTGAAACCTCAAATCCCACCGAAGTGTTTGCTGCAGTCCTAAGAGCTGCCTCCACTCTGTGCGGAGCCCTCTGACTACAGGGACAGTAAGGGCCGCCTGAGGCCATTTCAGTCAACACAAGCAACCGGGATGGCACTCATGCAGGCACAGTTTTGCAAAAGACGGTATGCGGGACAAATAGCAGAGCTGCACAAAAGGATGTTGAGAGTGAGAAGGACCACGAGTTAGAAGGAACACGCGTTTATTTACCCCTTCTTCCTTTGAAAACATCTATACAGGCAGGTGCAAAGTACCGCAAGGCCAACAACTGCAAGAGATCGGGAAACAAAGGACATAAAACTCCGAGAGCTGGTTGTCAAGATTCAAGATTTAGCAGTAGAAATAAGTAAGTGTTAGTTGCATTTCAGTAGTTAGAAAATGTTATTTTATTTAAGCACCTAACTAGTCATATTCCATCTGGACTCTTTTACTATCTAAAACCTATTTCCTGGAGTCCCTTGACTCTGACTTGACAGGAAACCAGAGAAGAATCCTTGCTTAGTTTAGAAAATGACCCAAAGCATCTTTGGGACGCAAACTCATGAGCAATCATCCTGAAAACACATGCAGTGTATAGGGTTTGTGACTAAGAGGACACGCACAGTATAAAATATACCTTCACCAGCAAAACACGGTGACGTGGCTCTAGACTGGTGGACTTCATTTCAAGCTATATAAACTCTAGAGGCCAAAAAGTCATTTAAAAAATAAGGCACTTCTTTGCAGTCATATTTTGATCAAGTGGCATCACAATGTTCAGGCTACTTACGAATAGTAAGAACAATCACAGCAATGATGCCTGCGTCTGAGGAAAAATGAAAACAGTTTGGAAGATGGAGCACACAAGGGTCCCAGGCGGAGAACTTGCTCCTCAGTCTAGCTTCGGTGTGAGCGTTGGTGTGTCCAGCTCACTCTGATCGCAGAACCCTTCTAATCAGATACGGTGTTTAGGATCCATCTTGTGAAATTCTTCACTAGAACCTGACTTTTCCTGGTTTTGTGCTGTCAGAGCTGCATCAGGTTATTTAGTAAAGCTTACCAGGACTATCAGAATTCCCTAGATTAGAGGAAATTACCTACGGGTCTCCATCCACAGTGCTACTTACGTTTATCATGTTATCAGGACTACTAAAATTTAAACTGCAAATGTCAAATTTTGGGAAATTTGGTTCCTTCCTTGACTACAAATGGTTGGAACACAATAGACATGTCATGTAAAGCCCCAAGGCCTCATAATGCAGAGTAATTAGTAGCCAAAATAATACCTAATTCCTCAAAGTCTTCAAGTGATAGTTGGTCGTTGGGCTCAGGGTAGCCTAGGGAAAAAAATAGAAATAAGTTAAAAAAGAAAGACAGACTAAAGCTTAAAGATCCATAAATTCCCTGGTTTTACTTTTTGCCTTTGTATGAAACTACTTATAATTTCATTTCCCTTAATGTTTGTCAGTAAAAGTGGTATCAGAAATTATAAATTTATATTTGATGTCATCAACAATATTCTTCCTGTCTACTGATGTTTCCTGTGACAATATCCTGTGGTAAAGGAAGCCAACGGATCACTACCATGTCCTCAAAATTAGCCTGAATTCAGCCTAATTAGCCTGATTCTACTTAAAAGTAAAAGAAAAGAGGAGAACTTTAAAACAACTTAGAAGTTGAGCTGGAATAGAATGTCTCTTCAACATAACAAAAGCGACTTATGAAAAACCCATTGCCAACATCAAATTTAATGGTGAAAGACCAAAGTTTTTCCATTAATATCTGGAACAGGACAAGGGTGTCTGCATTTGCCACTTCTATTCAACATAATATTGCAAGTTCATATCAGAACAATTAGTTTAAAAAGAAATAAAAAGCATCTGAATTGGGAAGAAATAAAATGATCTCGATTAATAGATGACATGATCTTTTACATAGAAAACCATAAAGATTACATGCACACACACACACACACGCACACACACACACAGAGACCTAGTAGAACTAATAAACGAATTCAGTAATGTTGAGGATACATAATCAACATGCAAAAATAAATTGCATTTCTACTCACTAACAATAAGCAATCTAAAAAGGAAATTAAGAAAAGATTTCCATTTATGAGGCGCCTGGGTGGCTCAGTTGGTTAAGCGACCGACTGTCTTGGGCTCAGGTCATGATCCTGGAGACCCGGGATCGAGTCCCACATTGGGCTCCCTGCTCGGCGGGAAGCCTGCTTCTCCCTCTCTCACTCCCCATGCTTGTGTTCCCTTTCTGGCTGTGTTTCTCTCTATCAAATAAATAAAATCTTTAAAAAAAAAGAATTCCATTTATAATTGAATCAAAAATAGTAAAAGACTTTGGAATAAACATGACAAAAGAGGTAAAAGATCTGTACATGGAAAACTATAAAATATTGCAGAAAGAAATTTAAAAAGACATAAAGGGAAAGCAATCTCTGTGTTTGTGGATTGGGAAACCTACTAAACTTAAGATGTAAATATGATATGAAGCAATCTACAAATGAAATGCAACCCCTATCAAAATCCTAATGATGCTCTTTGCAGAAAAAGAAAAACCCATCTGAAAATTCACATAGAATCTCAAAGGACTAGGAAGAGTCAAGGCAATCATGAAAAGAGAAAGCAAAGTTGAAAGGACTCATACTTCCTGATTTCAAAACTTACTAAAAAGCAACAATAACCAAAACATAATGGTGCTGGCATAAAGACAGACCTACAGACCAACAGAATAGAAGCCACAAAATAAACTTTTGCATATATAGTCAAGTAATTCTCCACAAGGGTGCTGATGATGACACTCAACAGGGAAAGAGCAATCTTTTGCACAAATGGTTTTGAAAACTGGATAGCCACATACACGAAAGGATGGATTTTAACCCTTGCAATTCACCAAATACAAAAATTAACTCGAAATGGATCAAAGACCCTAAAAATCTAAAACAATAAAAGCCTTAGACGAAAATAAGACTACACGCTTCATGATGTTGGATGTGGCAATGATTTATTGAATGTGACACCAAAAGCACAGGCAACAAAAGAAAAAAAACAGATAATGTAAACTACATCAAACCTAAAAGATTTTGTACATCAAAGGACACTTACAATAGAGTGAAAGAGCAACCAACAGAATGGGAGAAAATATCTGAAACTCATATAATAAAGGATTAAAATCCAAAATATAAAATGAACTCCTTAAACTCAAAAGCAAAAAGCAAAACAAACAAACAAAAACAACACAACCCATCAAAAATGGACAAAGGCCTTGAATAGACATTTCTCCAAAAAAGTTTTACAGATAGCCAATAAGCATGGGAAAAGATGTTTGTAACACATTACTAATCATTAGGGAAATGCAAATAAAACCACGATGAGATTCTACCTCATATATTACCTAATACGCAATATGATGGTTATTATCAAAAAGCGGAAAATAATATGTGTTGGCAGAGGTGAAGAAACTGGATCTCTTGTGCATTGCTGGGGGGAATGTAAAATGTGCATCCACTGCGGCAGACAGTGTGGCTGTTCCTCAAAAAAGTAAACATGGAATAGCCAGCAATTCTACTCCTAGGTATACAGCACCCCAAAACAGCTAACAGGGACTCAAGACTGAAAATTTTCAATTTTCAAGTTTACCACTGGAAACAGGATTCAAACACTTTATAGCCAATGTTCAAAGAAACATTACTCAGAGTAGACAAAATGTGGAAACAACCCAGATGTCTATCCACAGATGAATGAATAAACAAAATATACAAAACAATGTACTATTATTCAGCCATGAAAAGGAATACAGTTCTGATACATGCTACAAGGAGGATGAACCTTGAAAACATTATGCTAAGTGAAATGAGGCAGAAATAATTCCATTTCTATGAAGTACATAGACTAGTCAAATTCATGAAGACAGAAAACAATATTTACCAGGGCTGGGTGGTGGTGGCAATTGAGAGTTATTGTTTAAAGAGTATAATGTTTCAATTTGAGACTATGAAAATGATTTGCAGACAGATAGTAGTGATGGTTACAAACAATGTGGACACAATGCCACTGAAATGCACACTATAACAGTCTAAACATTTCTGAAAAGAAAGTATTCTGCCAGATATTAAGACAGATCATAGTTTTAGAGTGGAAAAAAACGATTCAGTGCTGTCATGAGAATCATCAGAGTTTAAGGAAACAGAAAGATGACTGGAAAACCTATGAATTTAATGACAAAAACATGACACTTGAAAACAGTTGGGGAAAGAACAACTTATTCAATGTCCAATGTTGAATGTTGCTACTTTGCTACTGGGAGGGTGCGGGGAGAGGGGAAAATAACTGGATCTTACTCCAGACACTGTAATGAATTTCAGATGCACTAATGATTTAAATGCAAAGACTGCAATCAGAACTCAGGGTTAAAATGTTTATAAAGGTGTAGCATGAGGAAGACCTAAAGCTTTTATAAGAAAGATACAACACACATGGCCACTAGGGAAAAGATCATTACATCCATCAATCCATCTACCTTTGGTCTAAAATTTCTATACATGTAAAAGATCACTAACAGAATAGGTGAATAAATAAATATGGTATACATTTCAAAGTCATCATTGAAAAGAATGACAGTAAATCTAAATATAACCTCTATATAAAGCATTAAATGGAAAAATTGCAAGTTTCAGAAAAATATATACAATATGATGTCAATTTTGTTTGCAATAAAAGAAAAAATACCCAACTATATGTATAACTACACATCTAAGGATGCTGATGTACAGAATAAAGAGACACGCTAAACTATTAAGAGTGATTAATTCAGGTAATAGACTAGAGAAAAAGAAGGATAATTCTTTGTCGATTTTCACAATGTTTGAACATTTACAAAAATATATTCATATACCACCCATGCAACAAAAAGTTATAAAAAGCAATCGAGGAGGACACCTGGGTGGCTCAGTAGTTAAGTGTCTGCCTTTCCCTGAGTTTATGATTCTGGAGTCCTGGGATGGAGCCCAGGATCAGGCTCTCTGCTAAGCTCCTTGCTTCTCCTTCTCCCTTTGCCCTCCCTCCTCCTCCTGCACTCATTCCCTTCCCCTCAAATAGATAAAATCTTTTAAAAAAGCAATCTAGGGGTGCCTGGGTGGCTCAGTTGGTTAAGCGACTGTCTTCAGCCCAGGTCATGATCCCGGAGACCCAGGATCGAGCCCCACATCAGGCTCCCTGCTCCGCAGGGAGGCCTGCTTCTCCCTCTCTCACTCCCTCTGCTTGTGTTCCCTCTCTCACTGTGTTTCTGTCAAATAAATAAATAAAATCTTAAAAAAAATAAATAAAAAATAAAAAAGCAATCTATAATTAATAGTATACAATAAAAAAATCTTAAAACTGACTAGTGAAAAGGCCAATAAACCCCTGAAAAAATGCCCCCTTCATATTAAAAGGGCTTTAACTTATAATGATATCTCACAAATCAATAAGAGAAATATTTTTGAAATCTAATTTTAAAAAAGTGAGCAAAGGATATGGATAAAACAATGTAGAACAAAAAAGTTCAGCTTCATTGATAATTAAAGTAATGCAAATTAGAAAAAGACATAACTTTGCACTCATCACCTTATCAAGTTGTTAACAATATAAGCAAGAGAAAGAATTAGTGTACCTGGATACTTTGAAAGTGGAGGTTTGGTTGGATGAATAGCCTTGAAACCTGGAAAAATAAATTTGATTCAATTTACCAAACTTATCAACATGAAATTGTGGATTTAATTTTAATTTTTTAAAAAAATATTCATTATTTTTCAAAATGAAAAACACACATGTTTTCTAAACTTTGCAATTCTACTTCTGGGAATTTAACCTAATACATATTTGCACAAGTATATAAGCATGCATATATAAGAATGTTCATTACAACTCTGTATTTTATATGGAAATCCTAGAAGTTAATTGATATTAATCATAAAAACAATGTGTTCAGAGTAAACACACATATCTTAAAAATAAAACACCATCCAAATAGTATCATACGACATAAGAAGTTGTATCTTTTTCCTTTCTGCCTAGTATTTCTTGGGCCTTTTAAGAAATATTTGCACTTTTAGATTTGCCTTAACACGATTATATGTTGCTGATCCTTTTGATAGTCTTTATCTCTAAAAAGTGATTGACAATCCCATGAAGAGTTTTGGTTTTTATTTTTTAAAAAAGATCCCTATAGGTTCTTCCTTTCATAAGCTTCTTCTCACAATTCTTTCAAAAACTAAACTCTAGGGGCGCCTGGGTGGCTCAGTCAGTTAAGTGTCTTGCCTTTGGCTCAGGTCATGATCTTGGGGATCATAGGATCTTACCCACACCAGGCTCCTTGCTCAGTGGGGAGCCTGCTTCTCCCTTGCTCTCTGCCCCTCCCCCTGCTTGTGATTTCTCAAATAAATAATTAAATCTTAAAAAAACACAACTAAATTCTATTAGTGTTTTATAAATCCGTTATGAAATGTTTACGGTTCAACTCCTTCAAAAGAGCATATCAACACACACTACACCACAGTGCATATGTCCCCTCAGCCCAGGTGAGTAAAGATGGATGGGTCGAGGAGTATAAATTTCACATGCAAACTTAATATCAGTCCACCAAAAAAACCTTTTTTTCCCTCCAAACCTCACAACACTCAACTAAAGTACACAAGGAGGCTATCAGTACTAGGTTTATAGGAATTATAAAAAGAAGTATTCTCATTACCATATTAAAATGCATAATTCCCTCAAATCCTTTAAAATAGTATGGCCATAGGAAATACACAAATTAAAAGCCAGTATTCATGATCTGTTTGAGTTCAACACCTCCGTGAAACAGTAAAGTCCCCAGAAATGAGGTTGCTTGAGTAAGCAGAGCCAAGCTAAGACCCTGATGAGGTCAGCCCAGGCTAATGCTCTTCCCAGGGTTCCTGTTGCCTCTTGTTTGCTGAGACAAAGCGAGGCCAGGGACAGCAGCACTGAAATCAGGAAGACATTTCCTTCCCTTAGAGCAAACTCAGCTTTCAAGTATCACATGGAGTAGCTGACAAGCAGTCCCTGCAACAAATCCTCCATTTCATTTCAATGAATAAGGATTTTTCCTGCCTTTTGGTTGCTATGAAATTTAGATACAACTGCCAAATAAAAGTGCCCAATAAAAAGAATAATTGTATAAAGTGGGAAGGGGTAGGGGTAAGTGAAGACATCCAGGTCTTTTTCTGGAGATAGCAGAAATTTCCCAGTTTAAATTGTGCTACATAGAAACAAAAGCCAGAACAAAACACTAAACTGGCTGTAGTCTGAGGCATAGTTCTGGACCAGGAAGACACCCTAAAGGAGCCAACAGATCACCTTTAAAAGGAATGAAACAGCAAAGTCAATGACATGTTAAAAAATAGAAGCCATAGACCCTCCTCTTTACTACTATTAATTTGGGTGATGCTGTTAAGTCATATGAACTACCTTGAGGACTTTCCTATATGCCAGGCATTGTGCTAAGTGCTAAACATACCCCATTTATACTTTCTGTAACTTGCCCAAGTTTACATACATGTTTATATTTGTAGACTATGCAAATAATGTTAGAATAACTATATATAACAACTAAAATGGATATGAACATGTTCTTCATCCTTTCATTACTAAAAATGATGAATGAGTGCAAATCAAACAATTATAAAGGATTTTTGTTAAATATACGCAGGAAAGTACTAATCTGAATGACTCAAAATTGGAGGTTTTCGAGTGCCTGGGTGCCTCAGTGGGTTAAAGCCTCTGCCTTCGGCTCAGGTCATGATCTCAGGGTCCTCTCTGCTCAGCAGGGAGCCTGCTTCCTCCTCTCTCTCTGCCTGCCTCTCTGCCTACTTGTGATCTCTCTCTCTCTGTCAAATAAATAAATAAAATTTTTTAAAAAATTGGAGGTTTTACATTGGGAGAAACCGAATACTGAAAAACCAAATGATGTAGGATCAAGTACTTGGGCATTACTTGTTTTTATTAATATGAATTATGCCTTTCATTCTTGACTTATTCATGTAAAAATTCTCATGCTTCAGTTGACTCTAAAAGTGGTCGGGTATGCATTCTTGACAGAGAGAAACACAGCCAGAGAGGGAACACAAGCAGGGGGAGTGAGAGAGGGAGAAGCAGGCCTCCCGCCGAGCAGAAAGCCTGATGTGGGGCTCGATCCCAGGTCTCCGGGATCATGACCTGAGCCGAAGGCAGTGGCTTAACCAACTGAGCCACCCAGGTGCCTGGGTATGCATTCTTAAAAATACTACTCAAGAGAAATTTATATACCTGTGTGATGTACATGATGTGTTAAGACCCTAGGAAAACATACAAAATCACAGCACGGAGATTATCTCACGCCTCCATCACGGAAATAAACATAAGACTAAATACTAAAATGTCTTCTCTTCAATGACTCAGTCTCATTGATATTGAATGATACCAATGAAGCAATAAAAGCTAACACACAGAGATGGAAAACGACATTTGTACCTCTGACACATGTTGGCATCGCAGGCTCCCAAGTACTTCTCCCACCACAGAACACTGTGCTGCTGCCATTCAGATAGAAGCCTGGGAGGCATTCAAATAGAACCGTTGCTTGGTAGGAGTATTTGTTTCTGATTCCTGATATCAGTTTTCCATGTTCAACTATTGGATAGTCACATTTGACCACTGAAAAGGGAGAAACTCTAGAATTAATGGAAAGCTGCTTTAACATAGGAGCAGAAAAAAAAAAAAACAGTACAAAGTAACAATTTCCAGCAGGAAGAAACATACAAGGAATGAAAAGCAAGGTGTGAATTGAAAGAAAATTTTAAAACACCCATGAAAAATGTTCGTATATGTACATTTTAGCTCTGGGGAGGAAGATTTAGAGAAATCCCATTATTTTTTTCCACCTAGAAAAGACTAGCATTATAGTTTATTGCCTTTCCTATATTTTTTTCTGATTACCAGCAGCATTTGAGAAAGGCTTGATCCCCACATACAAATCTGGGGTAAATTCAAGAGGAATTTTAGATGTCCTTTGTTCTAGGGAGTTTTTTTCAAGGTCATGTGGACACAGATTGCAGTAGCCTGCTTTTCTAGAAAGGTGGGACACACCCTCCTGACAAGGCAGTACTTGAGCTCAAATTTAAAAGCTGGAAAGCAGGTAGCCATGCAAAGATAGGCAAAAAGAAAGTTCTCAGGTAGCAAGGACATACACCAACGGCAATGCTCAAGAAATGGAAAGGCCCACGGAGTTAGGGCGGCATTTTCTGAACATCTTAGCCTGCAACCCAGAGATCGGACAGCACGTTTTTCGCTGTGAACCAGTATATGAGCACGCAGGCCTGAAAAACAAGTTAGCCTCAGACTGGAGGATTCTGCTCTTTCTCATTCTACTCTGCCTCTTAAGAAGTAAACTACTGGTCATGATCTGATAGACTGATTTTAGAATTGATTCATGGGCTTGGAAGAATTTGGAAACAAAAACCAAAACCACAAAGCTGGGCAGTGAGTACAACAGAACATCTTAGGACATTAAACCTGAGCAGTACATAAGGGCCGGAGAGTGGACAGACTTTTCAACCAGAGGACTGCTTTTCCTCTGTTCCCAGGGATTCCAACCTTCCATCAGCTCTCATTTCCCTTCAGCCTGAGGAACTTCTGGTAGCAATTCCTATGATACAGGTCAGCTCATGATTATCTTGGCTTGGGTTTAGCTCCAAATGTGTCATTTCTTTACCTTCAGTTTTGAAATATTTTCCCTTGACAAATTCTAGATTAAGTGCTTTGGGGTTGTTCCAGCACACTAGCAGATACTGTGCTCCAGTCTCCACCATTCCTCAGGACAAGTCGGCTGTCACTCTTACTCAGGGTGAGGGGTGGGGTGGGGAGGACAGTGTTTATTCTCCCCTCTCCCTGACCGCTTTTCCTTGCACACCTTTTATTTTCAGTAGTTTTACCCTGATGCGTTCAGTTTAGTGGGAGTTTCTTGGTAAATGAACACGATGTATTCATCCTGCTGGGGTCACTGACTTTCTTGGTTCTGTAAGGTTATTGTTTCGGACAAATATGGTTAATATTTGGCCAATATTTATTCAAACCATTGTCTATCCTGTTCCTTCTCCTCTCTTTCTGAAGCTCCAACAGCATGTATCTCTGACTTCTTGCTACTCTTCCACAGGTCTGTAAGTCTCTCTCTCTCTCTTTTTAGTATTTCTTTTCAAATCATATTCTCCTGACTTTAGGTGCACCAATTATTGCGCTGCTGTGCTACACTGCTGTTAACGGCAATAATGGCTTTCTTTACGTTGGCTAGACACAACTTATATACGGTAAAACTCATCCTTGTAAGTAGGCAGCTGTATTAGGGCTGACAAATGCAAATAATCATGTAATTACCACAATAAAGACACAGACAAGTCCCATGACTCCCCAGCATGTCCTCATGCCACTCTGTCATTGACCCTACCCACCCCCACAATCACCTTCGCCAGCCAGCCAAACACTGATCTGTTTTCTTTCTCTATACAGTTGCTTTTCCAGAATGTTGTAAGAAGGTCACAGTCTTTGACTATGGTTTATTTCCCTCAGCATAATGCATATGAGATTCATTCCTGTTGCTTCATGGATTAGAGCTCACTCCTTTTTATTGCTGAGTAGTATTCCATCATCTGGATGTACTACAGTTTTTCATCCATTTCACCAGCTGGAGGACAAGTGGGTTGTCCCCAATCTGGGGTGATTGTAACTAAGGCAGCTGAATATTCTCATACAGGTTTCTATGTGCACATGTTTTCATTTTACTTGGACTGATGAGCTTTATGGTAACTATAATGTTTAACTTCATAGTAAATGTAAAAATAGGTTCCAAATGGTCATACTACTTTGTATTCTTACCAGCAATGTATGAAAGTTTCAATTGCTCTATACCATTGCTGGTATTTGGAATTAGTCATTTGTTTTTCATTTCAGTCATTCTAAAAGGTGTTTAGTGGTATCTCTTTGTGTTTTTTTTTTTTTTTAAAGATTTTATTTACTTGACAGAGAGAAACACAGCCAGAGAGGAAACACAAGCAGCGGGAGTGAGAGAGGGAGAAGCAGGCTTCCTGTCGAGCAGGGAGCCCGATGTGGGGCTTGATCCCAGGGCTCAATCCCAAGACTCTAGGATCATGACCTGAGCTGAAGGCAGAGGCTTAACCACTGAGCCACCCAGGCGCCCCTCTCTTCATGGTTTTAAATTACACTTCTGTAATTACTAATTACATTGAGAAACTTCATGTACTTTTTTGCCATCCATATATCATGCTTACTGAAATGTTTACTCAAATATTTTGTTCATTTTTTAAAGATTGGTTTGTTTTCTAATTATTGAGCTTGAAGAATTCTTTATGTATCATAGATAAAAGTCCATTATTAGATAAGTGCATTGCAAATATTTTCTCCCAGTCTCTTGCTCATTTTCCCCCATTCTTTTAACTGTTTTTTTTTTTTTTATAGACCAGAAATTTTGAGTTTGGAACATCTAATATTTTTTTTTTCTTTAAAAGATCATACTGTATAGGTGGTATTTAGGAAATCTTTGGCTGTATCACAAATATTTTGTTTTCTTGCAAAAGTCTTACATTTTTAGGTTTTACATGTAAATCTGTGATCCATTTCCCCCCTAAATTTTATTAATCTTTTCAAAGATTTTTTACTTATTCATTAGAGAGCAAGTGAGCACAAGGCGGGGTGTGGCAGAGGGAGAGGGAGAAGCAGGCTCCCTGCTCAGCAGGGAGCCCCATGCAGAACTCCATCCCAGGACCCTAGGATTATGACCTGAGCTGAAGGCAGATGCTTAACTGAGTGACCCACGAGCTCCCATTTCATTCATTTAAGCGTACCTACCACTTATCACCATACAATATCAATGACTACATTTCCTATGCTTTTATTTCCATGACTTATTCATTCTATAATGGGAAGTCTGTATCTCTCACTCCCCTTCACCATTTTTTTTTCATCTCCCACCTCTCTTTCCTCTGGCAACTATCAGTTTTTTTCTCTTTATAGGTCTTTTGTTTCTTCATTTGTTTTGGTTTTTTAGATGCCACATATGAGTGAAATCATACGGTATTTGTCTAACTCAGTCTAACTTATTTCTCTTAGCATAATACCCTCTAGGTCTATCTATGTTTTTGCAAATGGCAAAAATCTCATCCTTTTTTATGGCTGTGTAATGTTCCTGTGTGGGTATGTGCGTTTTTGTGTGTGTGTGAGTGTATCACTTCTCTAGACATTCATCTATTTTTTTTAAGTTTGAAAACATAGTTGACTTTATTAAATAATACATAAGTTAGGCAACAACCCATCTAGCAAGCAGAGGGGAGCTCTGATGAGTAGTGCAAAATGGATTTTTATAGGAAGGAAGGTGGAGGAAGAGTTAACAGTAAAAGAAAAAACATAGATTGTTTCAGGCCAGGTCATCATCCCACAGAGGGAAATGCAAGGGATCTCATCATGCAAACTCATCTTTTGGCCACTTAGGTTGCTTCTGTATCTTTAACTATTGTAAATAATGCTGCAATAAATAGGAGTTCATATCTTTTCAAATTAGTGTTTTTGTTTTCTTTAGGTAAATGCCCAGTAGTAGAGTTATTGTACTGGATCTCTATAATCTATTTTGAATAAATGTTAGCTTCTGGTGCTAACTTTGGTCAAGGTTTCTTTCTTTCTTTCTTTCTTTCTTTTTTTTTCTTTTTGGTACATGTATGTCTAATTCTGCTATACCATTTGTTAAAAACATTATTGTTTTTCCAGTGAATTGTTTATATACCTGTACACCTTAAGAATATCAACTGGATACATTGGTAAGCATCTAATCCTGGATTCAGTATTCTATTCCATTGCTCTATATGGCTATCCTTTCACTTATAACACATTGTCTTGATTATATGCCTTAAGTATGCTTTATATAGTCTTAGCATCAGGTAGAGTGAATCTACCATTTTTTTTCAAAATTGTTTTCACTGTTCCAGTAATTTTGTCTTCCTATATAAAGTTTAGAATCAGTTTAATTTATACAAAAAGTTCTGCTGGGATTTTTATTGGCATTGTGCTAAATTTAGATAAATTACAGAGAACTGATTATTACATTGAATCTTCCAAAGCATAACTAACATATAACCTTCATTCATTAAGGTTTTCTTTAATTTCCTCTATTAGTGTTCAGTAGGTTTTAGCCTTAAAATCTTCCATATATACTGTTAGATTTATACTCAAGTATTTCATGTTTTGGAGCTACTGTAAATACTTTAAAAATTTCAATTTTTAATCATTTATTGAAAAATATACAGACATATAACTGTCTTCTGTGTTGAGCTTATATTTTGCAATCTTGTTAAAACTCCAGTCTTTGGAATCTTCTACACAGACAATTGGGTCATAAGTGAACAGAGACTTTGTTTTCCAATAGGTATGCCTAATTCTTTCTCTTGCTATGTTGTAGTAGCTAGGACATCCTGTACAATGCTGGATAGAGTGGTGAGAGTGGATTTCCTTCTCTTGTTCCTACCACGAGGGAAATTAGTCTTTTACCATTAAATATAATGTTAACTCTGAGATTTTTGTTGATGCCCTTTATTATATGAGAAAGTTACTTCCTTTCTATTCCTAGTTGAGAAATTTTATCCTGAAAAAGATGAGTTCTGTCAAATGTTTTTTAAAAAACATTAAAAGGATCATTTTTTCCTATATATAGTTTCCTGATATAGTAAAATTACATTGATTAATCTTTAAATTTGAACCAATATTGCATTTATGGGATAAATCTTACTTTGCTATGATGTATTATTGTTATATATGGCAGGATTTGCTTTGTTGATATTTTCAGAAATTTTGGTCCTACGTTCATTAAAGATATCGTTTGTAATTTCTTGCAAAGTTTTTGTCGGTTTTGGCATCAGGATAATGCTGTTCTCATGAAATGCGTTGAAAATTATTCTCTTGTCTTAAATATTTGTTTTCAGGAGTTTGCATAGAGCTACTATTATTTATTCCTGAAATTTTGTTAGAATTTTCCAGGGAGACCATCTGGGTCTGCAGTTCTCATTGTGGGGAGGTTTTTAACTAAAAATTCTATTTCTTTAATAGATATAAGACTATTCAGGGATGCCTGGCTAGCTTAGTGAGTAAAGCATGTGACTCATGATCTCAGGGTTGTGAGTTCAAGCCCCACACTGGGCATAGAGCTTACTTAAAAAAAAAGATGATGATGGCTATCCAGGTTATGTATATCTCTGAGTGAGCTTTGCTTGGTATTTTGTGTCTTCTAAGGAATTTGTCAATTTCATATATAAGTTGTCATATTTATAGGCACAAAGTTGCTTTCATAATATTCCCCTATTATCCGTTAAATGTCTGTAGGATATTTAGTGTTGTCCTCTTTTTCATTCTTGATATTGATAAAGTATCTTCTCTTTTTTCTTCAGTCTGGCTATAGTTTATCTATTTTATTGCTTTTTTCTCTAAGGTATCTGTTTCATTAATTTTTTCTTTCCAGTTTCATTGATTTACTTCTGTTGATATTATCTCCTCTATCTCGTTTTGAGTTTAACCTGCTTTTCTTTTTTAGAAGCATAGATTATTGAGACTTCTGTTTTTCTAACATAGCTATTTCATGTTATAAATTTTCCTTTAAGTAATGTTTTTGATGTGTCAAATTTTGATATTTTGATATGCCATATTTTCATTTTTATTCAATTTAAAACACTTTTAAAAATATTTTATTTATTTATTTGACAGGGAGAAACACAGCTAGAGAGGGAACACAAGTAGGGGCGGTGAGAGAGGGAGAAGCAGGCTTCCCGCCAAGCAGGGAGCCTGATGTGGGGCTTGATCCCAGGACTTTGGGATCATGAACTGAGCTAAGGCAGAGGCTTAATGGCTGAGCCACTCAGGCACCTCTCAAAACACTTTATAAATTCTCTTGTGAATTCTTCTTTGACTCAGGGGTTGGTTAGAAGTGCCTTGCATAATTATCAAATATTTGAAGGTTTTCTAGGTTATCTGTTCTATTTCTACTATTCATTCCATTGTAATCAGTTAATATATTATGAATAATTTCAATTTTTTGAAATTTGTTAAAAATTATCTTGCCCATTTTAGAGAATGTTCCATGCGAACTTGAGAAGAGTAAATATTTTGGGGCGCCTGGGTGGGTGGGTCAGGTCATGATCTCCGGGTCCTGACATGGAGCCCCGCATCAGGCTTCCTGTTCAGTGAGGAGCCTGCCTCTCCCTCTCACCACCACACACCAGTGCTCTCTCTCGCTCTTTCTCAAATAAATAAAAACTTAAAAAAAAAAAAAAAAAAAAAACCTGAAAAAAAAAGAGTAAATATTTTGCTGCTATTCAGTGGTCTGTTATTTATTTATTTATTTGACAGAGAGAGAGAGAGATCACAAATAGGCAGAGAGGCAGGCAGAGAAAGAAGGGGAAGCAGAGAGCTGGACGTTGGGCTCGATCCCAAGACACTGGGATCATGACCTGAGCTGAGGGCAGAGGCTTAACCCTCTGAGCCACCCAGGGGAGCTGTCATTTGTCCCTTTTTTCCAAGAGTCAATTCCCCTCATGCCTCCCTGCTTTTGATCACTCTCTTAGTATTGTGAACACTGTTTTTTTTAAAAAAATACATTTTGTCCAGAGCTTTTCAATCTTGGTGGTGAGAGGGTTAGTCTTTTATAATTTATTCTGTAGCCAGAATTCTCAGATATCTTGTAATATAAGAAAAGATTTTCTTATTTTTAACCTCGTATGTGTTGAAGTTTTGGGTTCTTTCAATTAAAAAATTCCTAATTCATGCATATACACAGTAGATCACCATGTGTGATCTAGAATGCTGACAACAGGTGGGATGAGGAGCTGGGAACTCTGTAACTAGAATTGATTACACTTGACCTGTATTAATCTACACTGGAAGTCAATTCAACAGAAGGAGGAAGCACATAGAAATGTTTTATTTACTTACAGATAAAACTATTTAAAAATGTTTCCAAATTTAAAATTTATAAATGAAGAAGGGAATAAATGGAAATATCACTACCTTTACACTCAGGAGGTCTACTACTCCACTTGTTATTCTCAATACAAATAAGTTTGCTGTCTCCAACAAGTGAAAATTCTTCTGGTCCTTTTGAAGGATTACAAGTATAAGTAATCAATTCATTATATTCAAACATATTTCTGTGACTATTGGTGTGATTTCCATTTCTTATTGTTCCAGGTGATTTACAGTAAATCTCTTAAAAAGGAAATAAAAAGAGGAAATAAAGGGCAAAAGGAAAAGTGGTAAGAAAGCAATATGAAGTCTTATGAACTACCTTCAGTAAATTCCTTAACAATTTCTACAAGCTAGCCGTGGATCTAGTACCTATTTAGGCTTCTATGAGAAAACGAATAATCCCAAATTCGAACCATGCACAAAAACCTTTCAAAACACAAAATTCATTTTCTTGTCTACCTATAAGAAAGACCTATTATTACTTTATAAGGCCATGTTAAGTTTTGTTCCAGTCATCCAAAAGGTACTAAAATTTTAATGAGAAGACTTGCTTGTGATTAAAAATAAAATTCACTGGTAGCTGAGAAAGTTTTTATATTTAAATATAGCCATTTGCAAATATATATATGCTAAATGAGTGACTCACAATAATACCAAGATATTGTCTCTTCACTTTCATCCTTATGAACATACAGCAAAATTTTCCAAGGCTACAAACTGTGTCCTTTTACAACAGACTGAATCCAGATGTCCTTTTTTAAGCCGAATATTAAAGAGATTTGCAAAAATGTAATATGCTGTGTATGTTAATGTACTGAGCTTACTATCCTTAAACATGAATGAATAATTATTTCTAAAACTTCTCATTTTTATTCCAATATAATGAGTATCAATAAGCACAGCCCACATAAAGAAAAGCACTTTGGGATCTTTGTCAATTTAAAGGCATAAAGGAGATGTGAGGCCCAAAAGATTAAGGCTTGCTTGTCTAAATTCTAAAATGAAAATTTACTTACTATTACATTTTGGGAATTCATCACCCCAAAACACATCATCTCCACGACGGTCACAAAGTATAGCTTGCTTTCCAGATAAGTAATAACTGAGAAAAGAAAAACTTACTGCTTTCTCTATTAGTTAACAAGATGCACATAAAAATGAAAATTGTAATACTAGTGCTTTTCTACACAACAGTAGTTTGAGAGAGAAGTTTCTCAAATAACATTATATAGTGAAAGTGCTAACCATATCTGCTATTAATTAAATAGAGTTTCTAGGGGCACCTGGGTGGCTCAGATGGTTAAGTGTCTGCCTTCAGCTCAGGTCATGATCCCAGGGTTCTGGGATTGAGCCCCACATTGGGCTCCCTACTTAGCAAGGAGCCTGCTTTTCTCTCTCCCTCTGCCTGCCACTCCCCCTGCTAGTGCTCTGTCAAATAAATAAAAAATCAAATAAATAAATAGAGTTTCTACATATGAACCCTCAATGACCAAAAGCAAAAATGCCTAAATAAATCTGCTATACCTGTCAGTCTGGCCTCTTTGCTATCTCCAGCAATCATATTACACATCCATTTCTAAGTCTATGTTCACACCACTCTTCTCAGTTTAAACAACAGCCAAGTAGAGAGATTAGGCCCTAGAGCTGCCTGTCTGGATCTGAGTATTAGCCCCATGACTCACTTTCTGTCTGAGCTCAGGCAAGTCCATTAATGGTCCTCTTGCTCAGCATCCTCATCTATGAAAGCGGGATAACAGTGCACACTTCATGGGATTATTTCAAGGATTAGATGAGTTAGCATCTGGTACATAGTGAGTGCTAGGCAATTTTTAGCTCTTGTTAATATTCTTTAGGTAAGAATATTTTTCTGGAACTAGCTCTAAAATACTACTCAATGAAATATTATTTTGTGATTTAAATTCACAGTATTCTCTTCTCCTGCTGTACACTTCCTGTATTAAGCATGACTCATTCTATTTATTTGCTACTTCTCCTTTATTATTTGCTTTGACACCTCTCTATATGCTGTGTTTCTCAACAAGGCTACCACTTCTTTGAGAAGAGAATATACCTTAAACTTTTTGTATCCCTCAAACTGTCTAGCAGGCTCACTCTCTATAACTACTAACTGGATATTCCAATATTTTTACTTGATCAAATTAAAACCAATAGTTGGTGAAACTGTTTATGTAGGATCCAATTGCCTTTTTTCTACATTGTGGTAGAAGCGAAGGATTCTGGGAAAATGCAGAGTAAGAAGCACTAAGAATCTGTCTCCCCAACCAGACAACTGCAGCGGCAGAATCTGCCTAATGGAACTCTTTTGGAACTCTGGAGTCTGCTGATGGCTTGCAACTTCTAAGGAAAGACTTGGACAGGTAAATTGCATTGATTTCAGTCAATATCATCTTAATACAGTGTCAGGTATGCATCTCCTTCCCACTGCAGGCAGCTCTGTATGTGTTCCTGGAGCAGTTTAGAGCAGTTCTGGGGAGCCAGGGTGGACAAAAAGGACCCTGTCCTCCAAATACTGGGGATCTGTGCTCTTATCATTGAATTCTGCTTCCAATCACAATGAAGCAGTCAAAGAGGTGGGCAGCCACTGTTGTCATACCTACCCCTAACTCTTATAAGCTCCTTTCTAACTGTCTGAAGTGACTTCCAGGGAATGTAAACATCTAGTACTACTTGCTGCCCACTTCATTAGTCATTTTTTCCCCTCTCTGGAGTCAGACATTAAATATTAGAATATTCAAAACCAGCTGCATATGTGAATAAAGTTAAGAAGCAAGTATGCAAGCTCAAGGAAAGTCTTAGAAAAGACTGAAAAGACTGTTATTTTTAAACGTCAAGCTGATAAAATTTAGGAAGAGCCCAGATGTCTATTGACAGAAGAATGGATAAAGAAGATGTGAAATAGATATAGATAGATAGATAGATAGATAGATATAGAAACAATGGAATATGACTCAGCATCAAAAAGAATGAAGATTTGCCATTTGCAACAACAAGGATGGAACTAGAGGGTATTATGCTAAGTGAAATAAGTCAGTCAGAGAAAGGCAAATATTTTATGATTTCATTCATATGTGGAATTTAAGAAACAAAACAGGGGCGCCTGGGTGGCTCAGTTGGTTGGGCGACTGCCTTCAGCTCAGGTCATGATCCCGGAGATCCGGGTTCGAGTCCCACATCGGGCTCCCTGCTCAGCAGGAAGCCTGCTTCTCCCTCTCTCAGTCCCCCTGCTTGTGTTCCCTCTCTGGCTGTGTTTCTCTCTGTCAGATAAATAAAATCTTTTAAAAAAAGAAAGAAACAAAACAGATGAATATAGGGGACTGGAAGGAAAAATAAAATAAGATGCAATCAGAGAGGTAGACTAAGCATAAGAGGCTCTTAACTATAGGAAACAAACTGAAGGTTGCTGCAGGGGAGGTGAATGGAAGAATGGGGTTACTGGGTGATGGGTATTAAGGGGGGGGCAGTTGGTGTAGTTAGCACTAGGTGTTAAATGCAACTGATGTATCACTAAATTCTATCCCTGAAACTAATAGTACACTATACGTTAATTAAATTTATTTTAAATTAACAATTAATAAATTTCAGGTTGATCCTCAGCAGAGACACCCTACCACAATCACAGAAATACGAACAATAACATAAAACATTGGCCCTAGGGAAAGGGAAGAATTTTCTTTCCATATTATTAGATTCAAATGTCCAGCATTCCACATACACACAAAATTACAAGCTACACAAAGAAACAGGAAAGCTTGGCCCATAGAAGAGCAAAAAAAATCAACAGATACTGTTCCTGAAAAAGACCTAATTGAAGATTTATTTAGACAAAGACTTCAAAATAACTATCTTAAACATGCTCAAAGAACAAAAGGAAGAACAGGAGAAAGTTCAAGAAAATGATGTATGAACAAAATAGAAATGTCAATAAGGTGACAGAAAACCTAAAAAAAAATTCTGAAGCATAAAAGTAAAATAACTGGGATATGAAAAATTCACTAGAGGCATTGAAAGCAGATTTGAGCACCAGAAGAAATCAGTGAACATGAAGCTAGAGAATGGAAATTATTGAGTCTGAGGAAAAGAAAGAAAAAAGAGTGAAGAAAAGTGAGTAGAAACTCAGGGGCTTGTGGGACACCATTAAATAGACCAACATACACATTGTGGGAGTCCCAGAAGGATAAGAGAGACAGAAAGGGGCACAGCAGATATCTGATGGCTGACAACATCCCAAATGTGATGAAAGATATGAATATAAACATCCAAGAAGCTCAACAACCTCCAGGCAAAAATGAACTCAAAGAGTAACTAAGACATACTAATAAACTTTCAAAAGATATAGACAAAAAGAGAATCTCAAAGGCATGAAGAGAGTAGTGAGTCATTCTACCAGGGAGTCTCAAAAATATTATCAGCAGATTTCTTATCAGAAGCTTTGGAGGCCAGAAGATTGTAGGATAGTATACTCAAAAAAGTGCTAGAAGGAAAAAACTGTCAACCAATAATCATCTATCTAGCAAAACTATCTTTCAAAAGTGAAGAGGAAACTAAGACTTTATAGATAAACAAAAGCTGAGGGAGTTAGTGACCACTAGATGTCCTTTGCAAGAAATAAGAAATACCCAAGGAAGTCCTGCAAGATGAAATGAAAGGACACTAGAAAGTATTTTTGTGTCATATGGAGAAATAATATCTCAGTAATGGTAAATACATGGGTAACTATAACTGCTTGTATTATTATAATAATGGAGTTATATAACTCCATTAATAATGGATATTATTTATATAACTCCATATATTATTATATAACTCCATAATAATGCAGTTGTATAACTGCAACTTTTGTTTTCTTTATAACCTAAGAGACTCATATATTAAAGAAAAAAAAAGAAATGTAAAACAACACAGTATTACTGTAATCTTGGTTTTTAACTTAAAATCTTATTTTCTACATAATTTAAAGGACTAATTTAAAAGAACTATTAGTTTATGTTTTGGAACACACGATGTATAAAGATGTAATTTTGTGTAATAATAATCAAAGGGGGGTGGGGGTGGAGTTACAAAGGATGAGAGTTTTGTATGTTATGACATTAAACTGGTACAAATTCAAATTAGAGTGTTATAACTTTAGGATGTTAAATACAATCCCCATGATAACCACATAGAAAATAGCCACAGAATATACACAAAAGGAAATGATAAATGAACTTAAACATTTCAGTACAAAAAGTCAAATAAACAAAAAAAGATACTAATGCAGGAAATGGCCAAAATAAAGCTATAAGGCACATGGAAAGCAAATAGCACAATGACAGAAGTAATTCCCTCCTTATGTATAATTACTTCAAATTTAAATGGATTAAAACTCTCTAATAAAAGACAGAGATTGGTAGAAAGGATGAAAACACATGATCTGGGGTGCCTCGGTGGCTCAGTCCTTAAGAATCTACCTTCGGCTCAGGTTATGATCCTGGACTCCCAGGATTGAGCCCTACATCAGGCTCCCTGCTCAATGGGAAGCCTGCTTCTCCCTCTCTCACTCCCCTGCTTGTGTTCCCTCTCTAGCTGTGTTCCCCTCTGTCAAATAAATAAGTAATCTTAAAAAAAAAAAAAAAAAAGAGAGAGAACACATTATCTAACTACATGCTATCTACAAGAGACTCGCTCAAGATCCAAGGACAAAAACAGGTTGAAAGTAAATGTACTGAAAAAGAAATTTCAGCAAATTGTAACCAAAAGACAGTAAGGCTGGCTACATTAATATTAGACCAAACAGACTTTAAATCAAAAATGGTCATAAGAGACAAAGGACATTATACATTAATAAAGGGCTCAAACTGCAAGAAGATTTGATAGTTGCAAACATTTATGCCCCCGATGACAGACCACCAAAACATATGAAGCAAAAACTGACAGAACTGAACAAAGAAATACACATTTCTACATAACAGTCATTTATACTAGTTGGACTTCAGCACTCAGTTCACAGTAATGGAGAGAACCACCAGAGAATGTAAATAAGGTAACAGAGGACTTCAAGAACACAACACTTCTGTGAGTCCTCCTTCAAATCTGACAGTTGGCATTTTAAATAGGGTGCACTTTGCCAAGGATAAAGTCACTGTGATTACAACATTTTTGATGCTCACAATAAACTTATTAGATAGTAAGTAATAGATGATTTTGCTTTCCTTCACTATAGATTTCTTTGAATTAATGATGCATCTTTTCAGTCTCTATAAAAAGCCAAAGGGTTGTTTGGCTACAAGTGCAACATTTATGGGAATGCTTGAGAAGCAAAACAAAACTGGAATTAGCAACATTTACCTTATTTCCTCTAAGGAACAACTTACCCCTCATCACAATAAAAGTGAGCTTCATTTTCAAATTCATAGGAGTTATTTGGGGCATAGACTTCACCATTTTCGAGTACTGGATCTTCACATGCTTTTTCTAAAATAAAATTAGGGTTTTTTTTAACAGCAATTTCTTTTCTTTTTCTTTTTCTTTTTTTTTTAAGATTGTATTTATTTGACAGAGAGAAACACAGCCAGAGAGGGAACACAAGCAGGGAGAGTGAGAGAGGGAGAAGCAGGCCTCCTGCCAAGCAGGGAGCCCAATGTGGAACTCGATCCTGGGTCTCCAGAATTATGACCCAAGCCGAAGGCAGTTGCTTAACCAACTTAGTCACCCAGGCACCCCTTAATAGCAATTTCAAAACAAATTTAAATCAAGATCAAGATTCTCTACTACTCTCTGCAATTAATGCAATATCATTTTCTGTAACTAACTGGTATGCAAACTTAAAATTCACATTTAACCTGGTAAACAATTGCCAGGAAAAGGTCCCCTAGGGATTTCTTAAGTACTGGAAAAAATACTGCTCTCTGAAACCAATTTTCACACGAGAAAATCTTGCTGTAGTGGAAAAAAATTAAAGAAAAAAATGTCAAAAGTAGTAGCAGAAAATGGACCTTAAAATTTGTAAAAATCTCTAGAGAAACAAAAAAAATTGTTTTTGTTTTTCTGTTGTTTACTTACTCTCACAAGCTTCTTGAATAGGGAACCATGAGTGATTTTGCTCACAGTAAGACTCGACGGATGACACAGTCATGTATCCTGGGTGACACTGATAAAATACTGTCTCCCCAGCTTCATAATATTTTTTAGTAGGACCCTGGACTGACATAGTTTCAAATTTTGGTGGCTCACCACAGGCGTCTAGGGATAAGAGAATAAGAACATACATTTTTTTGTATGCTTTTTTAATGTTTTTTTTTTTAAACACATGTAAATATTGATCTCATTCACCAGCCAAGGACTGGTGGTCTGGCAGGAGGTAGGTAACACAGAATAAGCGGAAAGATCCTTGGTAAGCTTTTAATGATACTTATATATTTTTACCCAGGTGGTGGGAAGAGTGGAGGATGTGCCCTGCTTGCTTTAAAAACAGGCTGTTAGCATTTTATTTGATGGGGAATAAGCTGAATTTTCTTCCAACAATAAATTAAAGAGATAAAATCAATATTTATGATCTTAAAACATATATAGGTATGCAATCTTCCCCACTTTTTTCTAAATTCTGTAGTACCTCTTCCATAGACTGAAACAAACTAACGGTGACTTGTCACTTCAGGCTCAGTCTCCTCGCAGAAAGCAACTTCCTAGAGGTCAGGGATCATAGGTCTTCTTTTTTCTGCTGCACTGTGTACCCAGTGGGTGCTTCAGAAATGCTACAGTAATGGGGGATTATCTAATAAGCATTATTTTAAATAAGCATTACAAAGTTTATAGATCAAGATAAATAGGCACTAAAGTCTTTCATATAGGATTTCATTTCATGTTTTGTATGAGTGAACAGAGCAAGTGAATAGATAACATTTAAATATCAAAAATTTACTACTCTGAATAACCTTATGGGAAAACAATGTTGCTTTTTTGAGCATTACAATGCTTTAACAATAGATGCCATTAATAGAATATCACAGGCTACATGCAGAAAATTCCCCAATTTTCCAGGGGAGTTTCAGGAAAGTAAAATCGTGCTCTAGTATAGATCAACACAACAGTTTGCCTCTACATGTGCAAAAATGATACAAGTACTCCCTACCTTGCATAAATTAGAATGACTCTCTAACCCAAGCACAAACCCATAGCCCTGCCCAAAACACTACCTTCAGAAGATCATGCTCTCTGACCCAAACTAGAATCACAATGAAACCTGACCTAGCCGCTATGTCTCCTATGGCTATGCAATCTACTTCTAAATTTTCTTTGCTTCCTCAAATAGACTGTGGCATGTACACCTGTCAATTGTATTTCTCACTTCCCACTCACTTCTGGGCCTATGAAAATCAGTCAGATTACTTTCAGAGTCTTTGGTTGACTCTCTTCTTGGTAAGTTCATTTGAACAGTTTCTTCCCCAGTAATGTTAGTTACTCTGTCTATAACTTCAAAGCCATTGACCCCTCTTCACTCTCTGCTGCCTGAAAAGCTCTCTTCCTGATTTCCAGGAAAGCATACCACCCACGTTGGCAGCTTGTCCTCTGGCTACCCTTCCTTCTCTGCCCAGTTGGATAATGTGACGTCCCTAGTGGGCTGCGGTGGGAACCCTGGTTACTTCATCCGGCACATCCCTCTGGGTGAGTGTGTGCACGCCCATGACCTCATGACCACTGAGAAGAGTCATAGGAGGCAGGATCTGACTTGGGAGGCAGGATCTCCATTCTCAATCTCTCCCGGGTGCTGACTGTATATATATTCAATTGCTTCCCTGAAAATGTACCCCATAGGGTTAATAAGGTTGAAATCTGCAAAAGTTTATACCTTTTTTTTTTTGAGAACTGTTTATCCTTAATCAGCTGTTGTATCTTTTCAGACACTACTAACAAACTTATGAGCTGTTACTGCGAAGCCTGGAATCAAGGTCAATGGATATGGCTCCAGTCTATGAGCAAGCAAGGTCGTGCATTCTTTACCCTAGAGAAGGAGTCTAAGACCCAATCCAGGTTATACTGGCTCTCAGCACAGGACCGTAGCCCCTTCTCCTTGTCCTGAGATAACTTGATGAGGTCGGGGGTTTAATTCTGCCTCCTTTGGATGTTAAGTATCCACCCAAAGGGAACATGGGATGAATGCATGTATGACAATGTACCAGCTCCATCCTTCCTCATGAACAGTTAAGTTTCCCTGCTCTTTTCATAAATATGTATATAATTTCCACCGTTGTGATTACAAAAAAAACTTGTTCTCTCTCCCTTCAGAGAGGAGGGATTTCAGGCTGGCTCTCCTGCTTCCTTTGGTTGCCTCTCAAATAAACTTTCCTTGATGTATATCTAATGTCTCTTTGATTGGCTTTGCTGCGTATCAGGCAAGATGGACTTGGGTTTGGTTCCACTTGGAAAGTGTCAAGCTCTCTCAGATAACATTATGAAACCAGAATGTGACCTCTTGCCCAGCAAACAAGATTGTTTTCACAACTCAAACACCCCATCTCTCTAATTCTACCTTTCCCCCTGACTCAAACCACTGCCATTTCTTCTCTAGAATGCTACCAGTGCTTCTGAACAGGACCCCTTAGCTACAGCACCACCTTTCATTCATTTCACATTTCACACTGCTGCCAGAGCCACGCTGATAGGACGCAGCGACCAAAGCTCTTCCAAGCCCCATGCCTTTCTGTGACTTCCCAATGCCCTCATGGCAATGTCTACGGCTCCCTATCACGGCTAGCGGACTTGTAAAGCCCGTCATTACCAGGACTCTGCTCACCCCTGCATCCTATTCTCAGGCCCTATTCAATTCCTGGCAGTGTCAATTAAACGACCTCAATTATGTCAGCCCTCCAGACACCCTGCATCAATCAACTTCAGTTCTGACCAGAGGACCCTGCATTCCTCCCATCCTCCCACCCACTCATCCTTCAGTTTCAGCTGACCGGCCACTTCCTGTGGCTCTTGACATCTCTCATCAAATAACCACATTAAGTGTCCTCACAATCCCCATTTACTTCTTCCACAGACTACTGCATAGCGGGAGTTGCTATCCTCCCTACTCCCGATGACACTGTTACCTTCTGAGGACCTTGGGTGACAGCTCACTACACCTTTACCAGCCATTGCCAGAGCTAGAGGAGCGCTGCTGTCCTTCCATACAGTCTTACACCCAAACTCCAATTCTTTCCTGCTCAGTCAACTTCTTCCTGAGATATCGGCAAATCATCATCTTTTTCTTTGTTGTTTTATGTTTGTCTTCAACTTCTTTCATTGGTTAAATGATAGCTCTTTCCTTTTATCAGGGTATTTGATTTCTTTCACATCAAAATATTTACGCTTTCTTCTTTTATTCTGAGCCCATTCTCCATTACTGCTATTATTAGAAAAAGCATTTTAACATTATCAAATGAGAACTCCAAATAATGCGGATTTTATTTTTTCCCAAGTATGGTACAATGATTCTTCGTCTTGTTTCTTCAACAATAGTGGTGATTGTATTAATAATTTTAGAAATAGCAAGCATCCAGCACTACCTGTATATTTTTTTTTTTTGAGTTGGGTGTCCTTTATTCAAGGGAACACAATCCACGGACTGAGGGAATTTATAGATCTTGGAGCACTCTTCCCAAGTGATTTGGAGCAAGGAGGAGGTTTATACAGCTTTCAAAGAGGCAACTCAGAAACAGAGGCATGATTGACTGCGAGGCTGGAGATTTCCTTATAAGGCTAGCAGGCCCAATTCCTCAGGAAACTTCCCTAAAGCTTTGAGGATGGTGATTGGTGTATACTGGGCGTTCTTGACAATTGTTTCCCATAACTGTAGACTAATTTAGGGTTAAATGTGTGATGTGGGCCAGGTCACTAGGCCTCCATTTTGTGGGTCCTGATATATGGATTAACTTTATCAACTCCTTACCTACATTCCCTACATTCATTAGATTATCATTATAATTTTCCAGGAAGCACAGTGATCATCATCCTGATAACAGGAACTTCAGGGAGAAGACAAGGTGAGATGTTCTTCAATGATTTTTATCTCTCTCCCCAAATACACATAGTAACTTGCTTCAGAACATCAAGATTAGTTTGCAAGCCCTACTCATAGTTG
>PITA01019810.1:0-36554 GCA_004023965.1 Spilogale gracilis
GTGGGTTTCCTTTTTGTTTTGTTGACTGTTTCCTTTGCTGTACAGAAGCTTTTTATTTTGATGAAGTCCCAGAAGTTCATTTTCGCTTTTGGTCTCCTTTGCCTTTGGAGATGTGTCTTGAAAGAAGTTGCTGTGGCTGATGCCAAAGAGGTTACTGCCTATGTTCTTTTCCAGGATTTTGGTGGATTCCTGCCTCACGTTGAGGTCTTTCTTCCATTTTGACAAACCTGGATCATTTTAAAAAGGAAGAGAAATATTCTTGAGTTTTTATCTAAACAGACCCAAGCTGAAAGGCAGTGCCTAAATGCCAGTGGTTAAATTAGACATCGTGCATTCTAAAGGGGCTTGGCTATCATGGATGTTGATATGTAGGGATGCCTTCCTTCCAGTGACCAGAAATTGGTGTTGTTGAGTCCTAATTGGCCCATTATTTCTGAATGCTTTGTAGTTGCTACTTAGGAACAAATATTTTGCCTCTTTTCAGCTGTGTGTTCAGAGGTGTTTTCTCTGAAGTCAAGGGGTAACCAAAGTGATCACGGAATACTCCGTTCTTGTCCAAGGAAATAATGTATTCTTTAAAGAAATAGCCATTCAGAGGTGGTGGAATCATCCATCTATATATTTGTTTCTAATAAAATTAGAAGCATTGAAATGAACACTCACAGACTTTAGACCTCTGAAATCCTAGCTTATTGTGCTTGAAATAATAATAGTAGGTGTTTGTTAAATATTTATTAAATGACTGAATAACTGTTTTCTTTGGCCACATCTTTAAAAGCTTAATAATTCTCCCTCAGTGTTTACAAACTAGAAACCCTTAATTTCTACAATGAGAGCAAAGTGATTACCTGTGGAGGGCTATTAGTATCAGAAACTTTGTTAAGCACTTTAAATTATTTCATGTAGCCCGTGTTGAGGCAGGTATTGTAATCATATTTTACAAAAGAAAGATTAAAGCCCAGCATGCTCAAATACTGCAGAGTCCCAGGATGGTGGAATTAGGATTTGATTTGTGTACAGAGCTGTTTCAATTCATGTTGCAGTCTCTTGTTTTTGTTTTTGTTTTTTAATTCTTGCAGCCACATGAATTAAGATGATAAACAGTAAGAACAGCTCCTGCATTTCCTCCTTCTGCAAAATCATCTTCTTTCACTACTCTCCGGTTTCTAAAAATCAATCTAGCAAAAGTTGCACTAGTACTTATTATAGATCTGGTGAAAGACTCTAAACTATAAACTGTTTTTGAGAAACAAAGGCCCTTTTTTCTCAGGATACTGTCTCAAATATTTGAGGAGTCATCAGAAAGCATGCTTCTAGGACTGATAACATCAGGTTCAGTAAATTAAATGATGCCAGTTTTAATTGGAAATGAAATGCTTCCAGTTTTCACATTATCTTATTGAAACATACATCATCTTGTTGAGAGTTAAGAACATAGACTTGAGTGATACTGCCTGAGTTTGAATCCTAGATCCTCCTCTTATTGGCTGGTTGATTTTTAGAAAGTTACTTTAATCTCTGTTTCTCAGTCTCTTTATTTGTGAGCTGGGGATAATCATAAATTATGAGGATT
The DNA here is from genome assembly GCA_004023965.1 of Spilogale gracilis. Classification (NCBI taxonomy): domain Eukaryota; kingdom Metazoa; phylum Chordata; class Mammalia; order Carnivora; family Mephitidae; genus Spilogale; species Spilogale gracilis. Next base: position 1,574 of record PITA01019810.1, read on the forward strand.
AAATAAGTTAAATTTTATAAAGCACTTAGAGGAGTATGCTGCACATAGTAAGCTCTATTTCATACTTGTTACGCAATTACATATAGTTTTGTGTTCCTGAAAGTGAGTACTTGCTAAAGAAAAACTCATAAGCAAACCTCAAAATTTTGTTTTCTGTTCTTCGAATGAAAGTGGCATCATACTTCAAATGAAGATTCTATAATGTAAAAGGATTAATATATTTCATCACCTGTGTGTCTTATTTTGTTCACTGGGGAAAAAGTGGAATGGAGAGAGTTTATTCTTTGATTTTACTTATTACTTGACTGTCTCTAGTTGTAGGCAAATATCACAGTGACCTTTAATCTTACTTAGCACAGATTAGGAGGTGGGGATGTGGCAAGATCAAAAGCGCTGGATAGCCGTCGAATCACAAAAGATAAAATAGTTTCTGATAAAGTAGTGTCTACATTTGACATAAGTTACATGATAATTGCCACTGAAAATATGTTTAAAAAATAGAACTTCTGAATGCTAGGCAGTCACTTTTTTGAGATGACTGAATTCTAACTCAGGGAAAAAGTGATGAGGAACAGGCAGATTTGATACCAGGGCAGGATATCAAGAAATAAATTGTATTCAACTATCATTTCCTATTCACAAGCGAATACAGTATTTCAGAAATATGTTCCTGGTGCAAATCTGCAGTGATGATGTGAGCACGTGCAGAAGCTAGGATGGAGGCAAACGATATGGAAAATGTGCCAGATTACCTGTGTTAACCCCTTTGGAACCTAAGCTTTTTCCAAGAATTAGATACTTGGGTTTTCCACAAAACTATGACATTTAAAGTAATTCTGACCTTTTTCAGCATCCCACTGAGGCCTAGAGACACACTGCAAATTAGGAGAATACATATTCATCTTCAGGAAGATGTGTAGTTGCTTTGCCAGCTAGTTGGGAGAGACAGCCAAGCATGCAGACCAAATGGTGATGTTAATGTATTTAGCATTGAGAGGGGGAGTAGAAGGATCTAATATTTAGCTACCTCTGGCCTAGCTTTCCTATCTGCCACAGTGACTGTCACCATCCAATACTGAGATTGAAACATCAATTTGTGCCTTCTGTACAGTCCATTTGGTTCTCTAATGAATAACTTCATTCCTTTAACTATCCATTTTTGGCCAATAAAACTACTTTTTTAAAAATAATAAAACTACATCTGCAGAGAGTATAGTTAGTGTTTTACCAAGTCATATTGAGGGTCAGATTGTTAACTGAATCAGAGGAAATTTTTGAAAAAATTAAATCTTTTTCCTATGGGATATTTTGGTTTCTTATTTAAAATTTAAGAAGTAGGGATCTGATTCCATATTCTGCTGAGTCACTGTGTTTTCTTAGAAAAGTCACTTAATCTCTCTGGGATTCAGAATTTTTATTTCAGAAAAGTGGAGTATATGATAGTTCTTGGTCATTTTCTCATGGTAGAGTAATATATGAAAGTTTTACCTAATGTGTTCTTTTTTTTTTTAAGATTTAATTTATTTATTTGACAGAGAGAGAGATCACAAGTAGGCAGAGAGGCAGGCAGAGAGAGAGGAGGAAGCAGGCTTCCTGCTGAGCAGAAAGCCCGACACGGGCCTCGATCCCAGGACCTGAGATCGTGACCTGAGCCAAAGGCAGAGGCTTTAACCCACTGAGCCACCCAGGTGCCCCTAACATGTTCTTTATGGACTTGGGATAGATGAAGCATGTGAATGTTAAAAGAACAAAAAGTTCAGCTAGTATATTTTGAAATTCATTTATACAATACTGGAGTTGACATTAATGTTAGGGGATATTATAGTTCATGCCACTTTCATTTAGAAATGAGGAAGCTGTGTTCCAGAGGGAACTCATGCTTGCCTTGGGTCTGTAACAAAAGTAGGACTAGAACCCAGGGCTTCTGATGGAGTCACACACTGCCTTAATTCTGCCTCACAAAGGGCACTGCTTAAAATATTTGATTCAGGCTTTAAAAATGTCACTGTGGAATCTTGAAGCAAGCCAGTTGCTTTATGATTTTTATCCTTTTTGGTATGAATTATTAGCTCTAATTTTGCACAGGTCACAGTGTTACAGAAGGGGGCTATTGGAAGACAGCAAGATTCATGGGTTTTAGACCTTGTGCCGCAATAAAGCAGTGCAAGAAGAGGAGGGGGTTTGGGGGGGCACGTGATGACAAATGTAATACATCACAACACAAACTTCCACCAGCCCCAGCAGCAAAATGTGAGATGGCTGAAGCCTCTGGATCCACCCATAAGAGGGAGTGTGTCTGCTATGAAGCTTAGTCCAGAGAATGGTTTACCAGCTCTGACTTAACTTGTGGTATTGAGCTTTGAGTGGCTAAGAAAGGAATAAACCATAATATATGATTACTGGGAATAAAACAACAAGAGTAACCTTCCTATGAACAAGACAATAAAGGAGTTTGTACCTTTAGTAACTGGGATTGACAGCTTTTCTAAAAACATAATTACATTTTGTATCTTTTTTTTTTTTTTTTACATTCTTTGCTTTGCACTCCCATAGAACCTCATAGTATCACTAGTTTTAGCAAAGCATGATCACAATGTGCTATAAATTGTCTCCAGTACTAGCTTTAGCTGCAGTGGAAAGAGAGATGCCTAACTTTTTATGTCAGCACTTAGCAGGTGCCTGATACATATTTGCTGAAATGACTATTAATGACACCCCCCTACCCCCAGTCCCTAGTTTAATAATGGCCAAGAACAAGATCAAGATAGGAAATTATATATAAGATAAAGGGTTATTTGCCTAAATTTATCAATCAAGCAATCAGTGTTTTTGAGCCTCTGATGAACTAATGTCAGGTAATTTTTATGTTAGTTGAGAGCATGTTTTAAAGATTGCCTTTCCATAAGCTTCCATCTGCACAATTTATAAGTGCTTATAATACTGCAGAGAAGGTTGAAGCTGCTCCATAATCTTTTTTATAATAATTTATTTTATTTTTTCAGTGTTCCAACATTCATTGTATACGCACCACACCCAATGCTTCATGCAATACATGCCCTCCTTAATACTCACCACCAAACTCATCCATCCCTGACTCCCCTCCTTTCCAAAACCCTCAGTTTGTTTCTCAGAGTCCAAAGTCTCCCATGCTTCGTCCTCCTCTCTGATTTACCCCAGTTCACATCTCCTTTCCTTCACCTAACATCCTCCATGTTACTCCTTATGCTTTATAAGTAAGTGAAATCATATGATACTTGATTTTCTCTGCTTGGCTTATCAGGGTTTGGAGGAGATTATGCTGAGTGAAATAAGCCATGCTCCATAAGCTTAATAGGGAATTAATGTCGTCTGCATCTACGACACTGAATCATGGCCCCAGTCAAGCTTCTCCAAAGTGGGTTTGGTTGATCTCAGGAAATACATTGATCACACATTGTGAGGGAATATCACTGGGCGACGATGGGCAAGACTGAAATCATGGAAAAAATGAAGTTGGTCAGCTTGCCAAAATGATCATCCTGGGCCTGTGGTAGATCAGGAGTTAAAGTCAGTGGTGAGTGAGGGAGATGTTTGATCTGCAAAACTTCGGCTGTGATCTCAAAGGAAGAAAATCAAACATCCCAATCTTAATTTCTGTGAGAGTACCTAAACTTCCATTATAGTTAACCATTCGTAGAATGAATTTCTTAGACGCTTTTAAAACAGGGCAATCCTAGCCAACCCTACTACCCCAAGGAGTAGGCCAATAAACTAAAATCAATGGTTTGAAGCTTTTCTCCATTCTGAAACATAACAGTATCTTCACAGTAATTTGAATAGAATTAAACACTAAGAGAGGAGGAGAAAAGATAAACTAAATCATATCAATTCTGTTACTTTCAGCATTACATATACTCCTTCATATCATGCTGTGATGCAGCTCACAAGTTTTCTGATTGTATTTTATTTTTACTGCCCTTGCCCCCCTTGGGTACATGAATACTAAATGATGATCTGAATATATGTTTTCTGGTTATCCTCTTGCTATATGTCTTTGTCTCTTGTCTCTCTCTTTCTGTAATACTGCAGCTAATGAGGCAATCCTACTGCTCTGAACATGGTAATGTGGCACTTCTATTTCCCTAGTTCAGCCAATTTCGCTCTTCTCATACATTTTTATAATTGCTGTTTTTCAGCTATCAAGTTAACACAGGTAGACGGAAGCTAGTTTGCATCTGAACCTGATGCTAGAGGTCACAGAAAGATTATATAAGACTGAGGAGCCTTGCAAAGTGTTGAAACAGCAGAGTATTTCTAGTAGAGTGCAGGAACATAAAAAGTGAAACCACAAACCCAAAACATTTTGCGCTTACTGAAAAAACGTTGCTGTGTTCCATAGTGCTGGAGAATAGTTCAAGCAGAGGGGAGACTTGCTAATACGGCAATAAAGAGCAGGATTCTGATTCTGTAACAACTGATCGCTTGTGTCCGATTTCTTTGCCGTAATGGTTTCCCTTGAAATTTCGTAGGATTGGTAAATAAGACAAAAGAGAAAAAATTATGTTCTCTTTGTGAATGCAGTGATAGAGATTACAGGTTATTTTTGGAAGCAAACTCTAAAAAGTCTTAGTTCAGAAGCTTAAATGTGGACCGAGGGACTGTGTCCTGTTTCTCCCTGCTGGGTTCATTTAGGATTAATCCCAGGCTGTCCTGCGTTTTAGTTGGAGACTCTCACAGTGGGGGTGATTGGACTTTCTCTGCCCTAGGCACAACATATGCTCCTTCCCATCCCTTTAATAGGCATTAGTTCTGCAGACAACACTGGTCAAATGTACATTATTCACAATCACTTTAATGCAAATACGCAAGACTGAGGGAGAAAATATGTCACACAGAGGCCGCCATCCATTTCTTCTCTTTTCTGGTTCACCCCCCCTTTTTCTTTTTTACAGGTTCTCTTCTGTATGTTTGATTTAAAAACAAATACAGTATAAACATAAATAAAGCAATACGTAGCAACCACTGTGTGAACCATAATATACCTCCCTGCAAATTCCCTAGAAATGCCTTTTGTTAAATGCCAATAAGTAGAACCCTATAAATGGTTTTGTTTTTATTGTTCCATTTTCTTTTTTCTCTTTTTCTTTTTTTTTGTGTGTGACTATGTTTTTTTAATTAAGTGGAATCTCTGTGTGTACTCTGACACTGTCACATTTGTAAGAAACAGAAGAGGAATCAAAGCAAAGGGTAGAACTATATTTAATCTGTTAAATGAAAATAAAACACACAATTAGTTTTGTACTGCAAAAATTAGCTTCTGCCTCATTTTCAACCTCTATTTAAAGAACTGTTTGACTTCTCAATAACAAGGCATCTGATCTGTAGCAGAACATTTCTAAGACAGATTTGCAAATGTATATTACACAGTCATGCGTTTTAAATCTGAGTGGAGATTATGTGGTATCTGTATGGCTAAACCATGAAGCTATAACTTACTTTGCCAGGAATGAACCTGGCTTACAAAATCATCTACCAAACATGGGAAAGACTCCTGGATTTCTGATACCTTCTTTTGAGAAGTTAAACATCTCTGTTTCATTTTAGAGTATATCCGGTGAATTTATTTATGTACCACTATTTGTCACACCAGACAACTTGACATGCTAGGCTTTGTTTTGCATTAAGCACATGAAAGTTCTTATATGTGCAGAATGAAAAACTAAAATGTAACCATCTGCACATGACATTTCGAGATACATAAAATTGTGCCAGGGACCCTGAGAAGCCCATATGCATGAACAGCAATACAGAACTGAAAAAAAAATGTGCAGAGTAATAGAACATTTGGAAGACATTGTACTTCTTAAAATAATACAATTAAAATGTTAAGTAAATCCTCTGTTAGTCTAAGGTACAAATGTAGCAAACATTCGCCATATGAAGGGAACAATATGCTTTTATTGGGACTCCATTCTGCTAATTTAATGATCTATGTGAATGTGCTTACATATCATGTAATGCACTTTTCCTGTCTTTTTAAAAGCATTCATTCTAATCTACCTTTATGCTTTCTTAATGTTATGCTTATGTTTAATTTAGGAAATAGGGAAAGTAAAAGCCAAATGAAGTGTCAGGTTGCCCACTATTCTTTACTATGTCATTTTAATGTAGTCTTAAACTAAGATAATTACATTAAGAACATAATTTTTGTTTTCTTTCTCTCAAAATTATTTTTTAACTGAAATAGCCAATTACCTGGTAGAAGGGAGAGGGTCTCTTCAGCTATTGGTGCCTTGTGATTTACGTGGACCTCTATTAATGCTAATGGAAGGTGTGTGCATAAATCTGCCCACTCCAAAAGGATAATGGCCTCCTATTAGTCTCCTATAAAAGGGGCATAAGCAAAGTCTGTCTTTTATAAATGACCTAGGTAGTGAATTACTTAAGGGAGATTTATATCACATCTAATTAAATAGTTGTAACCATTTTGGTAGCATTTTGTTTATATTGTTATAAATTTTTAAAAAATTCCAAATATGTCTCTGACTATATAAACTGCTAAAACTAATTCAAGACCTTAATTATGAATTAAATACCTGCATTTCATAGAAAAGACATTGTGATGGTGAAACTAGATCTCTCGTTGTTCCTAGGGAAAAGAATACATGAAACTTTTGTTTTATTTCACTGTAAGTTGTTTAAAAAAAACACTGTCACATGCTCAATCCTAATGAAAGAACCACAAAGGGAGTTCAGATGGTATTGCATCCACTTACTGTTAAATAAGAATGAAATGACTTCATTTAAGTCAATAATAAGACAGCCAGCATTAGAAACAAGATTCTGTAAAATTGAGATGAATAAGAAGTAAGGGGTATGTGTGAAGTATTTTCCTGAAGACTCACCTGACAGTCCATAAGTAATTCCTGGGCCTTGGGGAAGGTCACAGTATTACAGTAGTGAGCCAGGCACAAGGTGAGGCTAAAACTAACATTTGCCTCTAGGGGCATTTGCATTTTAGACCTCATCTCTAATAGTTTTCTTTTCGAATGTTTTGCCTCTTATTAAAGGATCCAGAGTTCTTAAAACCATGTTATTACTCTACTGCCTTAATTGGCCTTGGCTGATGGCCTGCTCTGAACTTTGCCAGACAGAATGTAGAACAGAGGAATGGTAAAAGTTTTGGGAATCCTGGAAATAGGCTGAGTGGTTTGCCATTTGGGGATTTGCAAGTCTACAGTGACATAGATACAGTTGTCTAAGTCTGCATTGAAAAGGCCTTTATTGGGCGCCTGGGTAGCTCCGTTGGTTAAGCGACTGCCTTCGGCTCAGGTCGTGATCCCGAAGACCTGGGTTCGAGTCCCACATCGGGCTCCCTGCGTGGTGGGAAGCCTGCTTCTCCCTCTCTCACTCCCCCTGCTTGTGTTCCCTCTCTGGCTGTGTTTCTGTCAAATAAATACAATCTTAAAAAAAAAAAAAGAAAAGAAAAGGCCTTTATTGCTTCCACTTTAGTTCATATAAGCCCTTGAAATCAGTATTCAGCGTTTGTGTTGGGCTACTTGACTTGAGGGCTAAGTTAAATATAGGAAATCAGATCCAGAGGTTCTGTTTACTCAACACACTCTTCTACTCTAAAAGTTAGGACTATCAGGTTATCTGTTTTTTTTTTCCCCCTTCTTCACTGTCGTCGTCGTCGTCTTCTTCTTCTTCTCCTCCTCCTCCTCCCCATCCCCCCTCCTCCTCCTCCTCCTCCTCCTCCTCCTCCTCCTCCTCCTCTTCTTCTTCTTCTTTTTAAGATTTCATTTATTTATCTGATAGAGAAAGAGCACAAGCAGGGCCGGAGCGGCAGGGAGAGGGACACGCAGGCTCTCTGCTGAGCTGGAACCCTGATGCAGAGCTTAATCCCAGGACCCTTGAGATCATGACCCAAGCTGAAGGCAGATGCTTAACTGATTGAGCTACCCAGGCACTCCTGTTTCTTTTCGTCTTGAATAAATTTTGGTACTTTGTATCATTCATGGAATTTTTCATTTCATCTTAATTATTGTTTTGGCATAAAGTTGTTCATAATAGTTCTTTATTCTTTTAATGTCTATAGAATAGTTCTTTATTCTTTTAATGTCTATAGAACATGTGATGTTACCACTTTTATTTCTGATATTGATAATTGTGTGTTCCATCTTTTCTTTCTGATTAATCTGGCTAGAAATTTATAACATCTATGAAGTTTTTTCAAGGAAACAGACTTTGGGTATGATTTTTTTTCCTGTGTTTTTTCTCTTTTCTGTTTTTTTTCCTGCTCTTATCTTTATTACTTTTCCCATTCAGTTAATTTGAATGTAACTTTTTTGTTCGTAAATTTCTTGATATGATTAATTTGATGCCCCTCTTTTCTAGTATAAGAACTTTAAAGCTATCAACTTCCCTCTATATTCTGCTTTAGCTGCATACTACAAAATTTTATATGATGTGTTTTCATTTGCTTTAAAACATTTTCTCACTGTGATTCCTTCTTGGATATAACTTCTTGGATATAATATGTCTTTTTCTCTGATTGTGCCTGCATTTTTTTTGTCATTGATGTTCAGCAGATTGATCATGAGGAACCTTAGTGGGATTTCTTTCAGGTTTGTTGTGCTTAGGGTTTGTTGAAGTTCTTAGATCTGTGGATTTACAGTTTGGGAGAATATGGAAGATTTTCTTCAGTTATTTTTGTTTTTTATCACTCCTCTCACTTCTTCTTCTGGTACTTTAATTACATGTATGCTAGGCTATTTGTTTTTATCCTATAACTCAACGATGCTCTGTTTGTGTTTTCCCACTTTTCCCCAAGTTATTTATTTATTTATTGTTTTTAGTCTTTTTTTTTCTCTGTTTTTGGACAGTTTCTGGATTTTTGTTCTCAAGTTCATGATTTATATGTATGTGGCCTTTAACCAACTTATAATCCCTTGCAGTGTATTTTTTCTTTTAGACACTGTATTTTTCATTCCTTGAATTACCAGTTCAGTGATCCCTTAATACCTTGAATCTCTCTTCATTGTATTCATGGATTCCTCTGTTTTGTAACATACGCAGTAGGTTCAATAGACTGACTATATACGTTGTAATTCTTGCAACCTCTTTTTCTTTTTTTTTCTTTTAAAGATTTTATTTATTTATTTGACAGAAACACAGCGAGAGAGGGAACACAAGCAGGGGGAGTGAGAGAGGGAGAAGGAGGCTTCCTACCAAGCAGGGAGCCCAATGCGGGGCTGGATCCCGGGTCTCCACGATCATGACCTGAGCCTAAGGCAGTCGCTTAACCAACTGAACCACCCAGGTGCCCTGCAACCTCTTTTTCTAATAATTCTGTTATGTATGTAATCTGTTTCTTTTAATCGATTATTTTTTGAGTTTCAGCTCATCTTTTCCTCTGCTACACTTGTCACTGTTGTCTGCAACACCAGTGCAAGTGTTTCCCTCCTCAGCAGGCCTGTCATCTCCCGGTGCTGTAGTAACCCTTTACCAGGGCCTGTCTTCTCAATCCCTCATTTTTGCCCAGGGAGTATGTTGTTTTCTCTCTTTAAATAAAGTTGCAAAAGTAAATCTTACAGTTAGTTTTTAAGTGGATCAAGAGGAGCTTTTCCTATAAGGCTAATTTAATCCTACTACTAAGATGATATCCATAGTAGGACATAGGAGATAGTAGATGATATCCCTCTGAGGACTCTAAGCCTCATGACCCATGACAGCGGAAACCTTTTCTCTGTGACTGGTGGAAGGAAGAGCTCTTCCCAGCTTTATGTGGACTCTGAGAATTGTATAGCATATTATTTTCTGGTGATTCTTTTCCTGGCCTCTCACATGTACGTAGATCAGTACTCAGTGAAAGACTCAAGTATGCCTCTGTGCATTACCAGATTTGGGCTTCTGGCCTCTATAACCATAAGAGAAAAACATTTATGTTATTATAAGTCACCAAATTTGTAGTAAGGTGTCACAGCAGCCATAGGAAGCTAAACACACATTTTATAGTTTTAGCTCGTATGTTTAGGACTATCGTGTCCTTTTTTTTTTTTTCCTTTTATGTATGTATGTTATCTCTCCCCACCAACTGGGGCTCAAACTCAACAGCCCCAAGGTCAAGAGTTGCATGTTCCACAGACTGAGCCAACCAGACACCCCAGAACTATCGTGTGTTTTAAGTTCAGTCTTATATAGTGTGTGAGAATACTTTATTCTTTTGCATATGCATATCCAGTGTTCCAACACCAGCTGTTGAAATTCTTTACCTGTTCAGTTGTTTTGGCAACCTTGTGGAAAATGCATTGTAAATCAAACTATATACTTCTGAACTCTCAATTCTGTTCTATTAATGTGTGTTTATCCTTAGGCCAGGACCACACTTGTATGATTACTATAGCTGTGTAGTATGGTTTGCACTCAGAAAGAGTGTTATATGCAACTAATGAATCGTTGAACACTACAACAAAAACTTATCATGTACTACATGTTGGCTAACTGAATGTAATGAAAAAAAAAAAGAAATCACAGTGAGTTTTCCAACTTTGTTGTTCTTTTTCAAGATTGTTTTGCTTATTATGCCTTTTTATATGAATATTATGGTCAAATTGTCAAATAATGCAACAAGTACCTGGAGTTTTAATAGGGATGGTGTTGAATCTATAGATCGGTTTTGGCAGTGTTATCATTTTAACATTAAATCTTTAAATTCGTGACATGGAGTGACCTTCCATTTATTTAGATCTTTTAAAATTAACTTCTTTCTTTCTTTCTTTCTTTCTTTCTTTCTTTCTTTCTTTCTTTCTTTCTTTCTTTCTTCTTTCTTTTTTAAAGATTTTATTTATTTATGGGCACCTGGGTGGCTCAGAGGGTTAAGCCTCTGCCTTCAGCTCAGGTCATGATCTCAGGGTCTTGGGATCGAGGCCCCTGTGGGGAACTCTGCTCATCAGGGAGCCTGCTTCCTCCTCTCTCTCTGCCTGCCTCTCTGCCTACTTGTGATCTCTCTCTGTCAAATAAATAAATAAAATCTTAAAAAAAAAAGATTTTATTTATTTATTTGACAGAGAGAGGGTGAGAGAGAGAGCATAAGCAGGGGAAGGGGCAGAAGCAGAGGGAAGAAGCAGGCTCCCTACTTAGCAGGGAGCCAGATGTGGGGTTTGATCCCCCTACCCTGGGATCATGACCTGAGCCCAAGGCACCACTTAACCAGCTGAGCCACCCAGGTACCTCTCTTTTAAAATTTCTTTTTTTTTTTCTTTTTTAAAAAGATTTTATTTATTTATTCAACAGAGAGAAACACAGCTAGAGAAGGAACACAAGCAGGGGGAGTGAGAGAGGGAGGGGCAGGCTTCCCACTGAGCAGGGAGCCCGATGTGGGGCTTGATCCTGGGTCTCCGGGATCATGACCTGAGCTGAAGGCAGTTGCTTAACCAACTGAGCCATCAAGGCGCCCCATCTCTTTTAAAATTTCTTAATGAAGTTTTGTAATTTTCAGAGTATAAGGGTTATATTCTTAAGTTTATTCTAGGTATTTATTAATATTTATTCTAAAGTATTTCTAAGTATTTTTTCTTTGTGATGCTTATAAATGAATTCTTTTGTTTTCTTTTTTAATTTTATTTATCAGACAGAGAGAGAGCACAAGCAGGGGGAGCAGCAGAGGGAGAGGGAGGAGCAGGCTCCCTGCAGAGCAAGGAGCCCTCTGTAGGGCTTGATCCCGGGACTCCGGGATCACGATCTGAGCTGAAGGCAGACGCTTAACCTTCTGAGCCACCCAGGTGCCCCATGAATTGTTTTCTTAACATAATTTTCCAGTCGTTCATTGTTCATTTTTAAAAATGTTTATCTTGTATCTTGCGATCTTTCTGAACTTATTTATTAGTTCTAACATATTTTGGTGGCTTCCTTAGGGTTTTGTATATATAAGGTCATATAATTTGCAAATGGTGACAGTTTGACTTCATCCTTTCCATTCTGGGTTCCTTTTATTTCTTTTCCCTGCCTGACTGTCCTGACTAAAAATTCTTCTATTCAACCATGTTGAATAGAAGTTGTAATTACAGACCTCCTCATCTTGCTCTTAATCTCCGGAGGAAAATGTTCACACTTTTATCATTAAGTATGACTATAGATACAGATTTTTCATAGACAATTTTTCATGTCATTTTTTAAGAATTAATAGGCCTTTTTAAAAAAAATATTTTATTTATTTATTTGAGAGAGAGAGTGAGCGCACAAGCAGGGGAAATAGTAGGCAGAGGGAGAAGCAAGCTCCCTGATGAGCAGGGAGCCTGACAAGGGACTTGATCCCAGGAACCTGTGATCATGACCTGCACTGAAGGCAGACACCCACCTGACTGAGCCACCCAGGTGTGCCCTAGTAGGCCTTTTTTAAGAGCAGTTTTAGGTTTGCAGAAAAATTGGGCAGAAAGAACAGTGAGTTCTTATGTATTCTGCCCCACATACAGTTTCTGAGATTAACATCTTCCATTATTATGTTTGTTATGATTAATGAATCAATATTGATATACTATTATTAATTAAAATTGGTAGTTTATATTAGGGCTTAGTCTTTGTTTATATAATAAAATGGGTTTGGCAAATGTGTATTGCATAAAATGTGTAAAATACTGACAATTACGATATCATAATAATTTAGATAGTTCATTATTTATTTATTTTAATTTGAATTTTATTCATTATTTTTAAAGATTTAAAAAAATTATTTGAGAGAGAAAGAGAGTGAGTGAGAGAGAGCATGAGAGGGGAGAAGGTCAGAGGGAGAAGCAGACTCCCAGCAGAGCTGGGAGCCCGATGTGGGACTTCATCCTGGGACTCCAGGATCATGACCTGAGCTGAAGGCAGTGGCTTAACCTACTGAGCCACCCAGGAGCCCCAGAATTTTATTCATTATTTTTAATAATTGAAGTATAGTTGATACTTCATAGTTCACTTTTTACTGCTAAATGATATTCTGTTTTCTGAGTATACCATAGTTTATTTATTCATTCACCTAGTGAAGGACATCTTGGTTATTTTAAGTTTTGGCAGTTGCCCTAAATCTCTATATACGGGTCTTTGTATAGAAATAACTTTTCAACAATTTTTTTTTTTTAGAATTCTTTTTTTTTAAAGATTTTATTTATTTATTTGACAGAGAGAAACACAGCGAGAGGGAACAGAAGCAGGGAGAGTGAGAGAGGGAGAAGCAGGCTTCCCGCCGAGCAGGGAGCCCAATGTGGGGCTCGATCCTGGGTCTCCAGGATGGTGACCTGAGCCGAAGGCAGTTGTTTAACCGATTGAGCCACCCAGGTGCCCCAACTTTTCAATAATTTTGGGTAAATATAAAGGAGTGTGGTTGCTAGATTAAATGGTAAGAGTATGTTTAGTTTTTTTTTTAAGAGTATGTTTAGTTTTAATAGAAATTACAAAACTGTTTTCTGAAGACTTCCAAAAAAGTCTTCCATTTGAATTCCTTCCAGAAATGACTGAGAGTTCCTGTTTCTCTCCATCCTCACCAGTGTTTGGTGATGTTGGTGCTTTGGATTTAAGCTGTTCTGTTAGGTAGTATGTCATCATTGTTTCAACTGGTAGTTCCCTGATGACATATACCGTTGAACATCTTTTCATATACTCATTTGCTATCCATACACCTTTTCTGGGGAGGTATCTGCTCCAATATTTTGCCCACTTTTTAGTTGGGTTGTTGGTTTTTTTACTGAGTTTTAAGAGTTTTTTTGTTTTGTTTTGATTTTTGTATAATTTGGATGCAGCTCAAAATTTGTGTTTTGCAGATATTTTTTTCCCAGTTTGTGGCTTTTTTTTGGCCACATCATTTATTTTTATTTATTTTTTAAAGATTTTATTTATTTATTTGACAGAGAGAAATACAGCCTGAGAGGGAACACAAGCACGGGGAGTGAGAGAGGGAGAAGCAGGCTTACCATCGAGCAGGGAGCCCAATGTGTGTGTGTGTGGGGGGTGCTTGATCCCAGGTCTCTGGGATTCTGCCCTGAGCTGAAGGCAGACACTTAACAACTGAGCCACCCAGGCACCCAAAGCACATGTTTTAACACCACTTGATCCAGCACTCTGGTGTCACTGGGCGAAGATGATAACTAAATTTTCTTTCTTCTTTTTTTTTTATTAAAGATTTTGTTTATTTATTTGATACAGAGAGAGATCACAAGTAGGCAGAGAGGCAGGCAGAGAGAGAGGAGGAAGCGGGTACCCCATCGAGCAGAGAGCCTGATACGGGCCTCAATCCCAGGACCTGAGATCATGACCTGAGCTGAAGGCAGAGGCTTTAACCCACTGAGCCACCCAGGTGCCCAATAACTGAATTTTCAATGAAGCTGTGGAGTCCAACCAGGAAAATTGGAGTACTTCAAACACAAACCTGTGGAATTTCGTATTTATAATTATTTTACGAGATATCTGGAAATGATCTTGCTGGTATAATTCACATCTGAGAATAACTTAGGCAGTTATTGGTGGGCTGGGTGTAGATGATCTGACTAAAAATTCTGAGGCCATAGGTCATTGGCTTTTTTAACATGCAGCAGTATTAAAGACCATGCTCTAGAACAGCCTTCCTCAAAGGATTCATGGAGAATCAAATCCTATGGAAAAATAATGTTAGTGACTTTTCCTCCATTCTTGCAAGAATGCTAGTTAGATTTTAAATATATATATATATAATATATATGTATAGATTTTTTATATATAATGGTTATTTATGTATATTATTTATATATTATTTATTTTTTATATATATTATATATAATGGTTAATTCATCATGTACAGTGGATACCCAAGGGGTTAGGGCTTAAGTCTTTCATGGAACCCCAATTGAAAAGGGCTGCCATAGAAGATTTCTGTGGAATGGAAAGAACTTCGGTTCCTGAATAGCCAAGTGGAGCAGGAGAACTGCTGCTGAACTGCGTTGGATTGTGACTTGAGTGAGAAATAAACCTTAATGTGTTAAGTGACCAACATGTTGCGGTTGCATGCTCTATCAGTTAGCCCACCATAAGTAATACAAATAACATATGCAAGTGTATTGTGGCTGCAGAAAACACAGGGGATTGAGGAGGTCACATAATTTATTCTGGTTTGAATAACGACTCCGTATTTATCTAAGGTTGAGTTGAGGGAGGGAGAAGAGGCCATGGTTACCACTGAGGCTGGATAGCTGAGCCATATTATCAACAGCCTTTTGTGACTTTTTTGGCAGTTTCAATTTTATTCTGAAAGTAATGGGATTCCATTTATTCTGAGACTTCTTACTGAGTAGGTAACTGTTTCCCAACTTTTGATTACTGTTTCCAAGTAAATTTATATAATCAAAGTGAAACTAAGGGCCTTGATGTGATCAGGAACCTAAAAAGGATGGCTACATTGCAGTTTTTGCTATGGAATAATGAAAGCAGGATTATTAAAACTGGAAGAAGGCCTCTCTCACCTTCCAGTATATCAGGTTATATTGCTGTTCATTCCAACTGACAGCTAGCACTGGGGATGTGCAGAGAAGGAAGCCAAGAAGCCACTGCTTGAACTAACAAGATTTTATATTTTCTTTTGTATGTTGCTACACAATTAACGCATCAGCTTACTGAACCAAGCAGAGCAACAAAAATAATACAATTAGGAATAGTAAGCCTAGGGCAACATCAGCTACTCCAGCTGTATGTGGATACCTCAGTACTAGAATCTGGAGTAGAATCCTGAGTAAGCACCATCCCCTGGATGTTGATTCAGTTAGGATTATTGGTGCAAAGACAAGTAATCAGGAGAGACTGTTAACCTTCACCTTCACCTCAAAGTGCAATGGTACTTGCATGTGCCTGATTTTGCTTGGCTTTTGTTTTTAGCGGTCGATTCAGTTTTGAGTCTGGAAAGCTGGGATAGCTCTATAAATCTACAGACATGCACACACATGTGATTTCTCAAGCTTATGTTATCCTCTTGGGTTAAAAGGCAGGAAAGAAAACACAGACACACACACACACACACACACACACACACACACACACACACACACCTGCTTTGGTAAATGCTAGAGTACCACTTTCTAGGAAGCAGAAACACTGTCTAGAAGGAAACCTGAGAAATGAAGGTCCAAGTCTTTCTGGGTGTTTGTTTGAGTCATATTTTCCAGTCCATTATGAGAAACCTGAATAGGGCCATCATTTTGAAGATGGCTTTGACCTTTACCAAGAAGAAGGAGGTAATTATGTTCGATGCTATCTAGTCCACAATCAGTCATTATGCTGACTGGACCTGCTTGCTTTGAGAAAGCTTATTTTTCTTCTTTCTTGTTGCTCATGGGCCTTGTCACTGATGATTCTTCTACTGCAGGAAGTCTCATTTGCGAAGAATCATAGACTTTATCAGGCTTCCTTCCTCGGGAATAGGATGGATGGAGAAGACAAGACTCACCAGCTGCCACGTTTGGTTTCTCTGAATTCTGGTGCCCTTTCCAGGATGTGTTGTCTGTGAAGGGACCTGTGTGCCGCGGAGAAGTCACTGAACAGCTCCATGTCCCTCTATTTTCACCTGCCTCTTGGCTGTCCAAAATGTTTATAGAACTGACGAGGTGATATTCTTGAAGTTTATCACCTCTCTCCTAAAGGGAACCATGGGATTATTAATTGCTCAGTCATTCTAAAGCGAGCAGTAATTAAAAAGGCATTTTAAACTTGTTTCTAGGACAACTTTTCCCACAAAAACTTTGATTTGCCCGTGGAGTGGTACCTCCTGCACAAGTAAAATTTCTCCTGGGGCTCTGTAGGAAAGCCAGAAATGTTTAAAGATTTAAGTTTATTCCCAAACAGAAGCATTTCCAAGGAAAAATAGGCAATATAGTGAAGTGATTACGAACTTGATTTTAGAGCCAAGCAGTCTGGGTTGGAAGCTCAGTTCTGCTACTTAGTAGCCATGTGAGCTTGGGCAAGTCTTTTAACCTTTCGCAGCTTTTACATCTGTTATGGGAGACAGTATAGCAGAGTCTTCATTTTAGTGTTTTAGGATTGTTTTAGATGATAGCATTTGTAAAATGCTAAAATACTATGGTACATATTTGTTACTGTGTGTTTAATACAATAAATATGTTTTTGTTAGTACTTCTGCCTATTACACCTCTTGTAGCAGGAATATATGTTTCTTTGTATTTTTGTTTTACTTTGAATGGACACAACATCTCACATTTCAGGTCTTTAGTGAAATAGATCCTTTGTTAAAGGAGTAAGTTTTTCAAGCTGTCAGCTTTTCTGTTAATGTGGGAAGTCCTAGAGAGACTCCTTAAACTTCCCAGAGGGGGGGAAAAAGTCTGTGTTTGTGTCTGTGTCTTTCTCTAGTGTTGCTACATTTTGGAAAACAAATGCCATTGGAAATAAGGCCTTTGCTTATGTTTAGTACCCTTTGCTTGTTTTCTTGTGGACTGTTCTAGATATTTTGAAACTAATCATGGTAATCAGTTTCGTGGATTATCAACACCTTACATGTTTGTAGTTTTCTTGATAAATCTGAATTTTTAGGTCTGTCTAGAAAATGTCTTATATGTAAGATCAAAAGCCTCTTTTCAGGTATTAAAGAGAATTGTTCTCTTAAGAATAATTTGCTTCGACTAGAACTGACAGGTCTCTATAGGAACTCCTAAAATATTTGATCAGCGGGACTTCCAGAGATCATGCAGACTAGGAGTGGAAATGCAAGGATAATACCAGGAGAGAAAAGTGGAGGACAACATACATGAATACAGTTACAGTAACTTCTAGTTCTGCAGGCATGTAAATATTTAACACACACCAGTGCCGTACTAGGCATATAGTTAGCTTTCCTAGAGCAAATAAATCCCATTACTTTTTCTGATCTACTCAATCTCTTTGCCTTGAGGCTGGACTGTAACTCATCATACCGAACAGATGAATGTCTGTTCAGTTTTTGTTGTGGCTGTTCTCAACTTATGTTTAATTTTCAACCACACAATGGTTTTGGGAGGAATGGTGATCTTCTGTCTGAAGGCTCAGAAAATGAAATCACATAGTTGTGTGCAGCAAGTTGCAAATGGGTTTTTATTTGCTTTTTGGTTGGTTCAACGCATTTTTGTTTGTTGTATTACTGGCCTGAAAATATGAGGTTTCAACCAGATGATCCTTTCCAGAGACATGATTGTATGTAACTTGAAAAAGAATTCTTTAAAATCTTAAAACTTTAAATCCTGAAGAGACAACTGTGCATTTTTTTTTAAATAGTCAAAGACACACGGCTGGAGGAAGAATCTATAAAGTCTGTTTTATTTTTTCAACTCAGATGAGAAGGATTGTATTATCAAGCATGAAATTGCCATCTGTGCTTCCCCTCCCTGCCCTCCACATTTTAAATAATTTTTTAGCAGACCAGGTGAAATCAGGAATTTGTTTTAGAAAAGATGATGTCATTGTACAACTGGACGTTTATATTCATTCACCTACTGGGGTCAACAGTTGTTAGTATAAAAATGCGAATGAGATAAAATTTTCTCTACTTCTTTGCTCCTCTGGGCTCAAACCTCATACTTAATAATAAATGCTACTGGTTTTGTAAGGTTTGGGCATATGCCAGGCACAGTGCTGAGTGCTCTATGTTCATTATTTCTCTCTTAGACCTTTCAAGAACCTCTTTAGGTGGATACAATAGTGTAATTATTTCCACTTCATAGTTCAAGGTGCTGGAACTTGGGGAGATTAAATAACTCATCGGTTACCAAGGAGTGGGGATATCTGTTGGGTATCTATCTTATCTCATTAGACTACTCTTTAGCCCAAGAATATATGCTGACTTTTCTCACACTCACTCCTTTGTTTATGATGTTTCTCTGGCTAGAGTGTTCTTCCTCCACCTCTGCCCATTGAAAATCAACACATCCTTCAAAGCCCAATTGAAAGCTGTCTCTTCGCTGTGAACTTAATGTTGGGCCTCATCAGAATTAAACCTCCCCTCTCCAGTGCTCTCTCCTTTGAAACATATTTATATTTTAACTTTAAATGTATTAAGATCTTTATGATAGTCACAAATCAAATCCTGTAGCATAATTATTGGTGTTCAGTCTCCCCTCTCCACTAGGATGTGAGGTACCTGAAGAGAAGGACTGGTTTTTTTTTTGCTTTTTTTTTGTTTTTTTTTGTTTTTGCTACAGAGTCCTTGAGGGCAAATACCATGTTTGAGTCATTTATATCATTATTTATATTTCTATATATCCTCTTTTTAGAGATAATTCAAAGGGGATCTAAGAATATAGAAAACCTAATTAGATGGCTCAAGAAAGAAGTAAGGGCAGGGACATAAAGTGGAACCAGAAAAAGGGGTTTAACCATGCTTAATTTATGATCTACATATACATTTATTTTGAAAATAAGCTTTCTAGAAGCTTGCATGTTCTTTTTTGTATTCTTACTGCCAAATGCAGGGTCAGGGATAGAGGAAGGTCAAAGAATTCATATGGATTTGAATACCTGCCTGCCAGATGTGGGGCATTAGTGAAGGAAAGAATGGGACTTGAAGTTAGACCACTTTTTAAAAAATAGCATTAATGAGATATTGATATGCGGTACACTGCATGTATTTAAGATGTACAAATCAATAAATTTCAACGTGAGATTTATTATTAAGCGGAGACACTTGTGAAACCATTGCTAAAAATGAGATAATGAAATAATGGTCATTCTCCAGTGTTACCTTGTATTCCTTTGTAACCCTTTTCCCCACCTTTCCTGCTTTATCTGCTTGGACAACCACATTCCTCTCCTTCTGGGTTCATCTGCTTTGCTTAGAAGTTATATAAATGGAATTATAGAGTATGTATGTATTTTGTCTTGTTTTTTTTTTTCACTTATTTTGTGAGTCACCCATATTGCAGCTAGCACTAGTATGCATTGTTTTTTATTACGGAGTACTGTTCACTGTATGGCATGTCCTGCTACATATGCCTACCACAGGCATATCCCACCTGTTCATGGGTATTTGGTTGTTTTAGGTTTTGACTATTACACATAAAGGGGCTATGGTGAACCTTTACGTGCAAGTGTCTGTATGGACAGATGCTTCCATTTTTCTTGGCTAAGTTCTTAAAAGTGAAATGGCTAGATTACATGAACTTTCAAAGAATCTGTTAAACTGTATTGCAAAGCAGTTGTGACATTTTACATTTCCATCAGTAACGTATGAGAGTGTTAGTTCCTCCGTTCCTTTGCCAAAACTTGGTATGAACAATTTTTAAAAAATTTTAGCTGCACTAATAAACGTGTAGCAGTACCTCTTTGTGGTATATTTCCCTAATGACAATGATATTGAACATTTTTTATGTGCTTGTTTTCCATCATATCTCTTCCTTGGCAAAGGGTCTGTTCATATCTTTTTTTCACAATTTCCACACGTCCTCTGGATTTTTTTCTTGTTACTCAGTTTTGAGAATCCTTTATATATTCTGGATAGAAGTCCTTTAACAGATATGTGATTGACAAATATTTATCACAACCTGTGGCTCTTCTTTTCATTCCCTTAATATAGTGTCTTTTGAAGACACGGTGAAGATTTTAATTTTGATGAGGTTCAGTTTATCGGTTTGTTCTTTCATGGATTGTGCCTTCATTGTTGTGGCTAATAAATTTTTGCCTAATCTGAGGTTGTAGCAGTTTTTATTGTTTTTCTTCTAGACATTTTATAATTTTAGATTTTGCATTTAGGTCTATGAACCATTTAGAGATAGTTTGTTATTATTCTCTTTTTAAAATTATGTTCGATTAGCCAACATACAGTTACATCATTAGTATTTGAGGTAGTTTCTGTATATGGTATGAGGTATGGATTGGAATTTTGTTTTTGTTGTTTGTTTTTAGGTTTGTTTTCGTATGTAGATGTCCAGTTGTTCTAGCATGGTTTTTTGAAAAGACTTTCCTATTTGTCCAAAATTGCATTTGTACCTTGTTAAAAATCAGTTCTCCATATAAGTGTGTATCTATATTTGAACAACTTCATTCTGTTTCATTGATGCAGTTGTCTATCTTTTATGCCAGCAGTATGCTATTTTGATGGTTGTGGATTTATAAGGAGCCTTTCAAGTAGTGTTGGTCCTCTAAATTTGTTCTTGTTCTTCTTTTCCGTTATTGTTATGTTCAATTAACCAACATATAGTACATCATTAGTTTTCAATGTAGTATTGAATGATTCATTAATTGCGTACAACATCCAGTGCTCATCACCACAAGTGCCCTCCTTAATACCCATCATCCAGTTAAATTTGTTCTTTTTCAAAGATATTTTGGCCATTATAGGTACTTTTCATTTTTATGTGAATTTAGAATCAGTTCATCAGTTTCTACAATGAAAAACTGCCAGGGTTTTGAGTGGGAATTCATTATATATGAAGATACTTTGGGTAGAGAGGATATCTAAGCAATATTGAGTCAGTTGACTCATGAATTATATATATGTATGTCTTCTCTCAACAGTGTTTTAACACTTTTAGTATGCACAACTTTCACATGTTTTGTCAGGTTTATTCCTCATTTCACTGTTTTCGATTCTGTTGCAAATGATATTATTTTGAAATTTCAAGTTCTGATTTTTCATCACTAATATGTACAAATACAATCGATTTTTGTATTTTGATCTTATATCCAAAGAATTTCCCAGGCAGTTATAAGTTCTTTAGTTTTTTTTGTATGTGTAAATTTCATCAAATTTTCTGCATATACTTTTGTGACTCATGCCTTGCCAATACAATTTCACTTCTTTATATCTTTTGTATCTTGTCTGATTGCACCAGCTAGAAACTCCCATATAATATTGTGTAAGAGTGGTGATAGTAGATAGTATGTCTTTTTCCTGACTTTGGGGGAAAGTTTTCAACCTTTCACTATTAAGTCTAGTGTTATTGTAGGTTTTTTTTTTTTTTTAAGATTTTATTTATTTATCTGACACACACAGAAAGAGAGAGAGATAACAAGTAGGCAGAGATGCAGGCAGAGAGAGAGAGGAAGAAGCAGGCTCCCTGCCGAGCAGAGAGCCCCGATGCGGGCCTCTATCCCGGGACCCTGAGATCATGACATGAGCCGAAGGTAGAGGCTTTAACCCACTGAACCACCCAGGTGCCCTAGTTGTAGGTTTTTTTTATAGATGTCTTTTATCAAGTTGAGGTAGTTCTCTTCTATTTCTAATTTGCAGAGAGTTTTTATCAAGAATGGATATAGGATTTTGTCGAATGCTTTGTATGTCTAGTGAGATGATGTGATTTTTCTTTTTTTAGATTGTTAGCATGGTGGATTTGTTTGGTTTGCAAATGTTAAACCTACTTGACATTCCTGATAAAAACCTGCTTTGTCATCATGTATTACTCTTTTTATACATTATTGGATTAGATTTACTAAAATTTTGTTTAGAATTTTTGCATCTGTGTCAATGAAGGATATTGGTCTGTAGTTTCCTATATTTTGTAATAGCTTTGCCAGGATTTGATATCATCATAATGATGGTATTAAGAATGAATTGGAACATATTCTTCTCTTTTCAAGTTTCTGGAAAATTTTGTATAATATTGGTATTATTTCTTCCTTAGGTGTTCAGTAGAATTCATCTGTTGATGGGCCTCTAGACTCTTTTCCATAGTTTGGCTATTGTGAACATTGCTGCTATGAACACTGGGGTGCAGGTGCCCCTTCAGATCACTATATTTGTATCTTTGGGGTAGACACCCAGTAATGGGATTGCTGGTCTAGGGTAACTCTATTTTCAACTATTTGAGGAACCCCCATAGTGTTTTACAGAGTGACTGCACCAGCTTGCATTCCTACCACCAGTGTAGGAGGGTTCCCCTTTTCTCTGCATCCTTGCCAACATCTGTCATTTCCTGACTTGTTAATTTTAGCATTCTGCCTGGTATGAGGTGGTATCTCATTGTGGTTTTGATTTGTATTTGCCTGATGCAGAGTGATGTTGAGTACTTTTTCATGTGTCTGTTGGCCATTTGGATGTCTTCTTTGCAGAAATGTCTGTTCATGTTTTCTGCCCATTTCTTGATTGGATTATTTGTTCCTTGGGTGTTGAGTTTGATAAGTTCTTTATAGATTTTGGATACTAGCCCTTTATCTGACATGTCATTGACAAGCATCTTCTCCCATTCTATTGGCTGTCTTTTGGTTTTGTTGACTGTTTCCTTTGATGTGAAAAAGCTTTTTATCTTGATGAAGTCCCAACAGTTTGTTTTCATCCTTGCTTCTCTTGCCTTTGGTGATCTGCCAAGAAAGAAATTGCTGCGGCTAAGGTTAAAGAGGTTGCTGCCTTTGTTCTCCTCAAGGATTTTGTTGGATTCCTCTCTCACATTTAGGTCTTTTGTCCATTTTGAGTCTATTTTTGGTGTAAAGAAACGGTCCAGTTTCATTCTTCTACATGTGGCTGTGCAGTTTTCCCAACACCATTTGTTGAAGAGACTGCCCTTTTTCCATTGGATATTTTTCCTGCTTTATCAAAGATTAGTTGTTCTCTATAGTTAAGAGTCTATTTCTTGGTTTGTCTTTTTTCCCCCTTTGTTTTGTTGCTTAAATTCCACATAAGAGTAAAATCATAGGGTATTTGACTTTCTCCAACTGGCTTATTTTGTTTAGCATTATACTCACTCTAGCTCTATCCATGTTGTTGTAAATGTCAAGATTTCATTCTTCTTTCCTGCTAAATAATATTCCATTGTTTGTATATACCACATCTTCTTTATCCATTCATCTGTTGATGGACACTAGGGCTACTTCCATATGTTGGCTGTTTTAAATAGTGCTGCAATAGACATAAGGGCTTATGTATCTCTTTGAATAGTGTTTTGTATTTCTTGGGTAAATACCCAGTAGTATGATCACTAGATAATAAGGTAGTTCCATTTTTAACTTTTTGAGGAACCTCCATACTGTTTTCCAGAGTGGCTGCACTAGTTTGCACTCCTACTGGCAGTACACTAGGGTTCCTGTTACTCCACATCCTCTCTAACACTTATTTCTTGTGTTCTTGGTTTTAGCCATTCTGATTGTTGTGAGGTGGTATTGTAGTTTCACTTTGCATTTCTCAATGATGAGTGATTCTGAGCATCTCTTCGTGTATCTTTTGGTCATCTGTATTTCTTCTTTGGAGGAATGTGTTTTCATGTCTTCTGCCATTTTTTTTTATTGTTACTTAAATTTTTTTTTCCCAGTGTTCCAAGATTCATTCCCCATTCCCCACACCCAGTGCTTCATGCTTTAGGTGTCCCCAGTACCCACCACCAGGCTGTCCCATCCCTCCATCCCCCTCCCTCCTAGTCCCTCAGTTTGTTTCTGTGTCCAAAGTCTCTGTTGTTTCGTTTCTTTCCCTGGATTACCCTAGTTCCCCTTTACTTTCCTTCACCCACTGTCCTCCAGGTTACCCTTCATGCACCACAAGTAAGTGAAACCATGCGATACTTGACTTTCTCTTCTTGGCTTATTTCACTCAGCATAATCTCTTCCAGTCCAGTCCATGTTGCTACAAAAGTTGGATATTTATCCTTTCTGATGGAGGCATAGTATTCCATTGTATATATGGACTACATCTTCTTTATCCATTCATCTGTTGATGGGCACCTTGGCTCTTTCCACAGTTTGGCGATTGTGGCCATTGCTTCAATGAACATTGGTGTCCATATAGCTCTTCTTTTCACTACGTCTGTATCTTTGGGGTAAATGCCCAGTAGTGCAATTGCAGGGTCATAGGGTAGCTCTATTTTTAATTTTTTAAGGAATCTCCACACTGTTTTCCAAAGCGGCTGCACCAGTTTACATTCCCACCAACAGTGTAAGAGGGTTCCCCTTTCTCTGCAGCCTCTCCAACACTTGTTGTTTCCTGTCTTGTTAATTTTGGCCATTCTGACTGGTGTAAGGTGATATCTCAGTGGGGTTTTGATTTGAGTTTCCCTGATAGCTAGTGGTGCTGAACATTTTTTCATGTGTCTGTTAGCCGTTTGTATATCTTCTATGGAGAAGTGCCTCTTCATGTCTCCTGCCCATTTTTTGATGTGTTCATCTTCTTTTTGGATGTTGAGTTTGAGTAGTTCTTTTAGATCTTTGATACCAGCCCTTTGTCTGTAGTGTCATTTGCAAATATCCTGTCCCATTCTGTGGGTTGCCTCTTTGTTTTGTTGACTGTTTCCTTTGCTGTACAGAAGCTTTTTATTTTGATGAAGTCCCAGAAGTTCATTTTCGCTTTTGTCTCCTTTGCCTTTGGAGACATGTCTTGAAAGAAGTTGCTGTGGCCGATGTCAAAGAGGTTACTGCCTATGTTCTTTTCCAGGATTTTGATGGATTCCTGCCTCACGTTGATGTCTTTCATCCATTTCGAGTTTGCCTTTGTGTGTGGTGTAAGAGAATGGTCTAGTTTCATTCTTCTATACGTAGCTGTCCAATTTTCCCAGCACCATTTATTGAAGAGACTGTGTTTTTTCCACTGGATATTTTTTTCTGCTTTGTCAAAGATGATTTGACCATAGATTTGTGGGTCCATATGTGGGCTCTCCACTCTGTTCCAATGGTCTATTTCTCTGTTTTTGTGCCAGTACTATGCTGTCTTGGTAATCACAGCTTTGTAATAAAGCCCGAAGTCAGGTAATGAGATGCCCCCAGCTTTGCTTTTCTTCTTCAGCAATTCCTTAGCGATTCGGGGTCTTTTTTGGTTCCATATAAATTTTAGGATTGTTTGTTCCAACATTTTGTAGAATGTTGGTGTAATTTTGATCGGAATTTCTGCCCATTTTTAAATTAAGGATTGTTTGTTTTTTTGGTGTTGAATTGTATCAGTTCTTTATATGTTTTGTATACTAACCCTATATCAGAGATGTCATTTGCAAACATCATCTCCTGTTCAGTAGATTGTCTTCTTGTTTGGTTGATTGTTTCCTTTGCTGTGCAGAAGAAGGTTTTTATGGTGTAGTCGCAACAGTTTATTTTTGCTTTTGTTTCCCTTGCCTTGGGAGAATATCAAACAATATGATGTTACATTAGATGTCACAGAAATTATGGCCTGTGCTCTCATCTAGGATTTTTATGGTTTCACGTCTCATATTTGGATCCTTATTCCATTTCAAATTTATCTTTGTGTATGGTGTAAGCCCCTGCTCTAGTTTCATTCTTTTGCACATAGCCATCCAGTTCTCCCAACACCATTTTTTGAAGAAGGTGTGTTTTTCCCTTTGCATATTCTTTCCTGTTTTGTTGAAGAATAATTGACCATATAAACATGGGTTTATTTCTGGGCTTTCTGTTTCATTCTCTTGATCTGTATGCCTATTTTTGTGCCTGTACCATACTGTTTTGATTACCACAGCTTTGTAGTATCACTTGGAATCTGAGATTGTGATACTTTCAGCTATGTTTTTCTTTTTTCAGATTGTTTTGGCTATTGGCAATGTTCTTTGGTTCTGTACAATTTTAAGATTGTTTGTTCTAGTTTGGTGAAAAATGTTGGTATTTTGATGGGGATTGCATTAAATCTTTAAATCTTTGGGTCCTATGGACATTTTAACAATGTTTGTTTTTCCAATCCATCATCATGGACTGTCTTTCCATTTGTGTGGTGTTCAGTATCTTTCATCAGCGTTTTATAGTTTTCAGCATATGTAGGTCCTTCACCTATAACAATACTATTTCACATATAACAATACTTGTTGCAATACTTGTTACAATACTTTGTTATTTCTTGTCTTTCACCTTCTTTATTCCAAGGTATTTTATTATCTTTGGTGCAGTTGTAAATGGGATTGCTTTCTTAATTTCTCTTTCTGTTGCTTCATTATTATTATATAAAGATGCCACAATTACTGTATGTGAATTTTACATCCTGTGACCTTACTGAATTTATTGATCACTTTTGGTAGCTTTTTGATGGAGATTTATTTATTTATTTATTTATTTATTTATTTATTTATTTATTTATTTTGTTTATGCCCCACACCCAGTGCTCCATGCAATATGTGCCCTCAGTACCCACCACCAGGCTCACCCATCCCACCACTCCCTCCCCTCTAAGACCTTCAGTTTGTTTCTCAGTTCAAAGTCTCTTATGTTTTGTCTCCCTCCTCGATTTACCCCACTTCCCATTTCCTTTCCTTCTCCTACTGTCCTCTATATTACTCCTTATGCTCCACAAGTAAGTGAAACCATGTGATACTTGACTTTCTCTGCTTGGCTTATTTTACCCAGTATAATCTCTTCCAATCCCATCCATGTTGCTACAAAAGTTGGGTATTCATCCTTTCTGATGGAGGTATAATATTCCATTGTATTTGGTGGAGTTTTTATGGTCTTCTACATATAATATCATGTTGTCTGCAAATAGTGAAAGTTCTGCTCCTTCCTTACCAATTGAAATGCCTTTTATTCCTCTCTTCTCTAATTTCTGTGGCTAGAACTTCCAGTACTTTGTTCAATAATATTAATGAGAGTGGACATCCCTGGCTTGTTCCTGACCTTAGACAAATGCTCTCAGTTTTTCACCGTTGAGTATGATGTTAGGTAAGGGTTTGTCATATGTAGCCTTTGTTACATTGAGGTATGTTCCCTTTAAACCTACTCTGTTGAGGGTTTTTAACATAAAACGATGCTGTACTTTGTCAGATGCTTTTTCTGCATCTATTGAAATGATCATATGGTTTTTATCTCTTCTTCCTTTTTTTTTTAAAGATTTTATTTATTGGGGCACCTGGGTGGCTCAGTCCTTAAGCATCTGCCTTCAGCTGAGGTCATGGTCCCAGGGTCCTGGGATCGAGCCCTGCATCGGGCTCCCTACTCCGTGGGAAGCCTCCTTCTCCCTCTCCCACCTCTCCTGCTTGTTCCCTCTTGTGCTGTCTTGCTCTCTGTCAAATAAATAAATAAAATATGTATTTTTAAAATTTTATTTATTTATTTGACAAAGAGAGACACAGCTGGAGAGGGAACACAAGTAGGGGAAGTGCTGCCTCATAGACTGAATTAGGAAAATTTCCTTCCCCTCTAGTTTTTGGAATAGTTTGAAAAGAGTAGGTATTAACTCTTTTTCTTCTTCTTTTAAGATTTTACTTATTTATTTGACAGAGAGGGAGCACAAGCAGGCAGAGCAGCATGCAGAGGGAGAGGGAGAAGCAGACTCTCTGCTGAATGGGGAGCCTGATGCTGGGCTCGATTGCAGGACCCCAGGATCATGACCCGAGCTGAAGATGGATGCTTAACTGTCTGAGCCACCCAGGTGCCCCAGTGTTAACTCTTCTTTAGATGTTTGATAGAATTCACCTGTGAAGCCATCTGGCCCTGAATTTTTGTTTGCTGAGCACTTTTTGATTACTGATTCAATTTCATTGCTGGGTGTCAGTCTGTTTAATTTTCTGTTTCTTCCTGATGTGATTTTGGAAGATTATATGCTTCTAAGAATTTATCCACTTCTTGTAGTTGTCGAATTTGTTGGTATATAATTTTTCATAATATTTCTTTTCAATTTTTGTGTATCTGTGATGTCAGTTTTTTTTTTTAAAGATTTTATTTATTTATTTGGCAGAGAGAAACACATCCAGAGAGGGAACACAAGCAGGGGGAGTGAGAGAGGAAGAAGCAGGCTTCCCACCGAGCAGGGAGCCCGATGTGGGGCTCAATCCCGGATCTCCGGGATCATGACCTGAGCCGAAGGCAGTCACTTAACCAACTGAGCCACCCAGGCGCCCCTTTCTGATTTTATTTATTTGAGTCCCATCTCCTTCTCTTTTGTATGACTCTGGCTAAAGGTTTATTGATTTTGTTGATCTTTTCAAAGAATCAGCTCTTGGTTTCATTGATCTGTTCTGTTGTGTTTTAGTTTCCATTTTGTTTATTTCTGCTCTAATCTTTATTATTTCTTACCTCTGGTTTTGTGTTCTACTTGTATTACAATATTATTACTGTATTCTGTGTGCTATACATTATATGCCCATGACTTGTTTATTTCATCACTGGAAGTTAATGTCTCTTAATCCCCTTCACGCCGGGTTCTCCATCCCTCCCAGTCCCTTCACCTCTGGCAAGGACAGTTCATTCTTCATATTTATGAGTCTGTTTTTGTTTGTTCATTAGTCTTTTTTAAATATTTCATATGTAAGTGAACTCATATGATATTTGTCTTTCTCTGTCTTTATTTCACAAAGCATTGCACCCTCTAAGTCTATCCATGTAACAAATGAAACATGCCATTATATATATATGCCACTTCTTGTTTATCCATTCATCTATTGATGGACATTTGGGTTGTTTCAATATCTGGCTATTGTAGTTAATACTGCAGTAACCATAGGGGTGCATACATCTTTTTGAATTAGTATTTTTGTTTTCTTTGGGTAAGTGCCCAGTAGCAGAATTACTGGATCATATGGTATTTTTTTTTTTTTTAATTTTTTGAGGCGCCTCCTTACTGTTTTTCCACAGTGGCTGTATCAATTTACATTCACACCAACAGTGTACTAGGAATCCCTTCTTATCACATCCTTGCCAATACTTGTTATTTCTTGTCTTTTTTATACTAGCCATTCTGACTGGTATGAGGTGATGTCTAATTGTGATTTTGCTGAGTATCTTTCATGTGTCTGTGGACCATCTTCATATTCTTTGGAAAAATATCTATTTAGGTTCTCCACCCATTTTCTTTCTTTCTTTCCTTTTTTTAAAAAATATTTTATTTATTTATTTGACAGAGAGAAACACAGCTAGAGAGGGAACACAAGAAGAGGGAGTGAGAGGGAGAAGCAGGATTCCACAGAGCAAGAAGCCCAATGTGGGGCTCAGTCTTGGGGCTCTAGAATCATGACCTGGGCCGAAGGCAGAGGCTTAATGACTGAGCCACCCAGGCTCCTCCTCTACTCATTTTCTAATTGGATTGTTTGGACTTTTTGGTGTTGGGTCGCATAAATTCATTATATATTTTGGATACTAACTCCTTATAAGATATATCATTTGCAAATACCTTTTCCCATTCAGTACATTGACTTTTTGTTTCACCGAAGTTTCCTTTGTGCTGCAAAAGCTTTATTTTGATGTCGTCCCAGTAATTAATTTTTGCTTTTGTTTCTCTCTTCCTTGGGAGACATAGCCATAAATATCTTGCTAAGGCTTACTGCGTATATTTTGTCTTAGGAATTTTGTAGTTTCAGGTTTCATATTTAGTTCTTTAATCCATTTTGAGTTTACTTTTATGTGTCATGTAAAAAAGTAGTCCAATATCATTCTTTGGAATGTAACTGACCAGTTTTCTCAACATTATTTATTGAACACTGTCTTTTTTCCACTGTCTGTTCTTGCATTCTGTGTCACACATTAATTGACCTTGTAAGAAGGGGTTTATTTCTGTAGTGCTCATTGAATCTTGAGATTCCCTATGAGCTGTACCTGCCTCTGTGTGAGTTTTGAGCTGCACTCTTACCTCCTACTCTTTCCTGTGGTACTGTTCCCACAATTTCCTTGCATGCATATGCTTATTACTCAGCTGACTACCGAAGGGGAGGCTCTACAGATTTTCACATTTCCCCATGCAGTGTTCTCCTCTTTGGGACTATGTCCTCTGAGCTCTAGTTGCGTTGGTCTCCCCAGGCTCTCAGCTCTGGTTTCCACCTCCTTGTGCTGTCGCCTGGAAACTCTCTGAATTCAGTAAACTAGGGGGAGATTGTAGGGTTTATTTTGTTTTCTGCTCCTCAGGGATCACTATGCATCGTTGCTTGATGCTGAGTGTTTTGTAAACCTTGTTTCAAATATTTTGAAAACCTTACTGGATGTATTTTGATTGTTTCGGGCAGGAGAGTGAATCTGATCCCTGTTATTCCATGGAGGCTGTAATTGGAAGTCTACGCACAATTGTTTAAAAATCTTGGCTCAGTTAGTTGTAGTGAGACCTTTGATATGTTTCTTCAGTTCTTTGAACTTAAGTTGTTACTGTTTCTTTTCTCTTTCTTTCTTTCTTTTTTTCTTTCTTTCTTTCTCTTTTTCTTTCTTTCTTTCTTTCTCGGTACAACTGGGAAAGTATCGCAGCTCTCTTAGGAGAGATAAATGAAATAAATAAGATAACATTTCAGTTGTGTCCATTGTGGTATTGGATATATATAGTATATATTTAATATTTAACATGTTTCTTTCCTCTGTCTTCTCACTTGCCTTTGCTCATTGATGATGTTAAAAAATATTTACTAAATTATATTAAATTAAGTTCTGTGACTCCAAAGTTATTCATCCTGTTCTCAAAATACAAAGATTAAAGGGTGATCACATTGTTGAAAACTTCCCAAACTTCTTTTTCTTCTAAGTGTCCAAGGGAAAATGAATCATCTGGCTCTATTGCTAAGATTCATCTAACTTTCCTGGGGAATTGCTAAATCATACTCTGTTAATGTAAAAAGAAAAGAAACACAAGTGAGGCTCCTTGAACAGTCTGCTTTCCTATTCTCCTGTTCTGAATGACAGTTTTTTTTTTTTTTTTAAGATTTTTATTTATTTGACAGAGAGAAACACAGCCAGAGAGGGAACGCAAGCAGGGGGGGTGAGAGAGGGAGAAGCAGGCTCCCTGCCTAGCAGGGAGCCCAATGTGGGGCTCCATCCCGGGTCTCCGGGATCATGACCTGAGCCGAAGGCAGTTGCCCAACCAACTGAGCCACCCAGGCGCCCCCTAAATGACAGTTTACAAGTGTTGCAGAATTATTTTATTACACATGCTTTAATAGCATGTAGCAGAGCTGAGGTTACCCAGACAGCTCAGGTTCTTTTAATCTTAAGATCTCACTTAATTCATACATTTATCTTTGGGGAGAGACATATAGATAGAATGAGAGTATTTTTTTTGAAAGATTTTATTTATTTGAGAGGAAGCAGAGGGGGCAGAGAGAGAGTGCCAGAGAGAGCACTAAAGAGAGCACAAGCTTGGGGGAGCAGCAAAGGGAGAAGGAGAAGGAGACTTCCTTGCTGAGGACTCAGAGATCTTGGCCTGAGCCGAAAGTAGACCCTTAACCAACTGAGCTACTTAGGTGACCCTAGAATGATAGTATTTTTTTTTTTTTAAAGATTTTGTTTATTTATTTGACAGAGTGAAACACAGCTAGTGAGGGAACACAAGCAGAGGGACTGAGAGAGGGAGAAGCAGGCCTCCCGCCGAGCAGGGAGCCCAATGTGGGGCTCGATCCTGGGTCTCCGGGATCATGACCTGAGACGAAAGCAGTCGCTTAACCAGCTGAGCCACCCAGGCACCCCGAGAATGATAGTATTTTGACACACTATTTGCATTTGTCATAATGGTGCTTGATCTAAACACACACACACACACACACACACACACACATAGTTGTATTTAATTTTTATGTGTCACAAGATTTTATGAATTCTTTACTTAGTAATGCGACATGGGGAAATAGTACATGTGGGTAAAATTTGAGTTTTAGTCATAGACGAATGAAAGTTATTGTAAGGTGGTCATAACATTCGTTGCATTTATTTTTGAGCAGTATTAATTGTCAGTTTTAGAAAGAATAATTAATTTATTATCTTCACTTCCTGTAATTCATTTTGCATAACTTCATCAAATTAATCTTCCGTAATCACTGCTTTCACGTTGCCATTCCCCCTCTCAAAAAGCGTTTAGGAGATCTTAGTTCTTATTGGCTTTACAAGGGAACTCTTTTGCCTTTCTTTCAAGTCTTTCTGCACATAGGTTTCATTCATCATGTAAAAACCCACTTCATCCTACTCCTCTGGGTGAAGCATCCAAATAGGTCAGAAACTTTCTCATTTTAGTTTCTCTAATCCCTCCACTCTTTTTCTTTTGCAGTATCTTCTCATGTGTTTGCTTTCTGCCTCTACGGCACCACTTGTTTCTCTTCTGTTTCCCCAGGTGGATGACATTTACCTCCTTACTAAAACCTTCCTTGCCTCTAGCCACCGCTGATACTCTTTTTTCTCTCATCAGATTCTCATCAAAGAATGTGTGATTACAGAATTTTAACCAAAGCTGTAATACTGTATTAAGGTAATCTAAATTAAACCCTTACTTTTAAGGAGGAGAAATTGAAGCCCCCGAGTTTGTAACTTTTTTAGGATCACACACAGAAGCAGTATTGGAGACTGAACTTGAAGTCAGGCTTCATATGTCTTTGGTCACTGCCCTTCAAAACCTGTGTGCAAAATTGTGTTAATTTGTCCATTCAGTAAATATAGATTGTGCACCTTCTTTGGCTCCATCTTTTAATCCACTCAAAAATCCTAAGAGGTAGATTTTATTATTGTGCCCATTTTA
Source organism: Spilogale gracilis (assembly GCA_004023965.1). Lineage (NCBI taxonomy): Eukaryota > Metazoa > Chordata > Mammalia > Carnivora > Mephitidae > Spilogale > Spilogale gracilis. The sequence goes on from PITA01019810.1 coordinate 34,854, forward strand.
TAGAGGAGTTCCAATCCAGGGCATCAGAGTTAAGTGGCAGAGTTGGAATTGAAATCCCAGTATTTTGGTTTGAGGGCCTGAATTTTTTTTCCCCTCTGAGTTGTTTAATCATCCTGTGGCACCGCCTCTTTTTGTTCCTGGCCTCTGGCTAGTCATTCCTTACATTAAGCATGAGACCATGTCCTGTGTTTTTAGGTTTTTCTCTGTCCCCACTATGGGAAGTAAGCTCACAGTGTACCTTAATATTTGTTGATTGATTAGTTCTTTTATCCAGCAAATTCTCATTAAAATAGTTCCTAAATATGAATCAACATGGTCACACTTAAATTTTTAAAGAAATTGTTTGAAGCTAGCCTAAAGCTGGATGTGTACACAGAAATTAAAGTGTGAGGTAATTATGCAGATAATTAAGACAAAGTCCTACCATTTAGTTTATTAATCTCACCTTTTTATATTTGTAGATCACTTACCTATCTGCAAGGATTCAGATGTTTGGCATTGTTTAACATTGTAGGTCAAACCACTTGATCTCCACCAATCATTTAGTAATTTGGTTTTTTGCCACAAAGTAGGCAAATAAGTAGAGGATTTGGATGGTAGAGCCACAGTCAGTTCTTTCAGCTTTCTTACCGAATTTGTTTCATTCTTACCACATAGTCTGGGGTTTTCAATTGATTCCTCACAGTCTGGTCTGTGTAGAATCTTCCTAGCCATCTTCATGCTTCCTTGCTCCATATGGAATATATACATGAATAAAAGCATGTCCTATCCATGCTAAAATGACAAGTGAATATGGAAGCATTAGTGGTCCATCTGGATCTGCAGGAAGATTTTCTGGATAATTATGCCATCTCAGGGTCTGAAATTGAACAAAGCAAGCATGCCCCCCAAAAGATTAAAAAATCCTAAGACAAACACCAGAATTTTTTTAAATTTAATTTTATTTTTTCAGTGTTCCAAGATTCATTGTTTATGCCCCACACCCAGTGCTCCATGCAATATGCCCTCAGTACCCACCACCACACTCTCCCATCCCCCCTACGCCCTTCCCTCCAAGTGCCTCAGTTTGTTTCTGAGTCTAAAGTCTCTCATGTTTTGTTTCTCTCCCCAAATTACCCTACTTCCAATTTCCTTTCCATCTCCTACTGTCCTCTATATTACCCCTTATGCACCACATGTAAGTGAAACCATGTGATACTTGACTTTCTCTACTTGGCTTATTTCACTCAGCATAATCTCTTCTAATCCAGTCCATGTTGCTACAAAAGTTGGATATTCATCCTTTCTGATGGAGGCATAGTATTCCATTGTATATATGGACTACATCTTCTTTATCCATTCATCTGTTGATGGGCACCTTGGCTCTTTCCACAGTTTGGCGATTGTGGCCATTGCTTCAATGAACATTGGTGTCCATATAGCCCTTCTTTTCACTACATCTGTATCTTTGGGGTAAATTCCCAGTAGTGCAATGGCAGGGTCATAGGGTAGCTGTATTTTTAATTTTTTAAGGAATCTCCACACTGTTTTCCAAAGCGGCTGCACCAGTTTACATTCCCACCAACAGTGTAAGAGGGTTCCCCTTTCTCCGCAGCCTCTCCAACACTTGTTGTTTCCTGTCTTGTTAATTTTAGCCATTCTGACTGGTGTAAGGTGGTATCTCAGTGTGGTTTTGATTTGAATTTCCCTGATAGCTAGTGA
>PITA01019811.1:0-36485 GCA_004023965.1 Spilogale gracilis
ACAGTAGGCTAGAGGTGCTAGGCTTTGCACTGGAAGTGGGTGGTGGGCGGGGGGGGGAGGGGGGGAGGTGGTTCTTGTAAACTAAAATGATAGCTCTGCTAAGGCACGTTAAAGAGGAATGGGATCTCATCTTGTTATGGCTTTTCTGGGTGTAAGAACAGAATCTCCCCGCCTTCACCCCGGCTCAGATACAAATGGGTAGGATGGCAGTAACCATCCAGAGAGGGGCTGAGACAAGGATGGCAAGCCCTCCCAGGGCCTCAACAGACCCCAGAGCAGCTGTGAGCAGTCTCTTATAAGGCCAGGGAGATAGTGTGATCCAGGGATCAGTAATTATCATAACAGGTAACACTTATTGAGCGCTGGCTGTGTTTCAGGCACCGATCTAATCGATTTATGTGTAATTAGCTCACTTAATCTTCACAACAACCCATGAAGTAGGCTTTTATCATGCCCATTTTAGAAATAAGAAAATCAAGGCATTGAGAGGTTAAGCAACTTGCCCAAGGTCATGGAGCTAGGAAGTGGTGGAACCAGGATTCAAACCAAAACAGTGTCACTCCGGAGTCTATGCTCTTAGCCACTAGGCTTTTTTTTACTTTGTTCCAGGTCACAAACTGAACCCCCGTTTCCATACAAATGCATAAACATACACACAGAGAGGGATTAGGTGGGAAATGTAAATGAATCTATATTTGTCCTCATCTTAGATTCATAAAGCTGAGTAGGATTTTCAAGATGACCTAGTCCAGTGGTTCTCAAAGACAAGTCCACAGACTCAAGACTTTTGCAGAGGTATCTGAGAGGTCAAAGATTATTTCATAATAATTCTAAGACACAATTTGTCTCTTACACTATGATGACATTTGCATGAATGATATCAAACTGGCGGTAGGCAAATCAAATGTACTAGGGTCATTGTATTCTTCACTACTATAGCACAATTGGATGGCTCAGTTGGTTAAGCGACTGCCTTCGGCTCAGGTCATGATCCAGGAGTCCCAGGATCTAGCCCTGCATTGGGCTCCCTGCTCGGCAGGAAGCCTGCTTCTCTCTCTCACTCCCCCGGCTTGTGTTCCCTCTCTAGCTGTGTTTCTCTCTGTCAAATAAGTAAAAATATTAAAAAAGAAAGAAAGAAAGAAAAGAGCCAGAGTTGCTTAAGAATGTCCTTGATGAAGCAGTAAAAATTCTTAATCTTATTAAATCTTCACACTTGAGTTAAATAAGGGATGAAATGGGAAATACATAAAGGAATCCCTGCACAGTGATCCTGAGCAACACACTTGTTGAGTGGGAAGCTGAACCAGCCAATTTTATCGTGCAATATAGTTTTTATTTGAAAGAATAACTGACAAATCATGATTCTTCAGACTTGGATAGGAGGCAGACATCTCAAAAATAACTAAATGAGCCTGCTAAGTCACAGAAAACAATTAATAGCATTTGTTGCCAATGATCAAATTCAAGCTTTCAAATAAAAGTTTGAAATTTGGAAAACCTGGACCCACTACAGTGCACTTGATGGCTTCCTAATCTTTAAAGACTCCTCTGGGGACACCTGGGTGGCTCAGTCAGTTAAGTGTCTGACTCTAAATTTCAGCTCAGCTCTCAGGGTTGTAAGATCGAGCCCTGCATGGGAACCTGCTTAAGATTCTCTCCCTGCCTCTCACTGTGTCCCTCCACTCTCCTCTAAAAAAAAAATAAATATTTTTTTTAAAAATAAAGACTTTCCTAATAGATTGGTGATGTTATTAACAAATGTGATTTTTAAATATTGTGTATTTTTCCTAGATTTGATATTGTGTAATGGAATGTGTAAACAATCAGAAGATCTGCCTAACTCTATAAATCAATGTTTTCCAAATGATATTATAAAATCCCGCCTGAGTAAATGATCCATTCAAAGTATAAGATAGACTGGTGGGTTTTGATGGAAGAGAGCCTGAAAAGTTCATTGATATTGCTTTATATTCCACACTTATTAACAGTCTCCTCTTTTCCAATTATACATCTCTCTCTCTCTCTTATTTAAAGATTTTATTCATTTATTTGACAGAAAGAAACACAGCTAGAGAGGAACACAAGCAGAGGGAGTGAGACAGGGAGAAGCAGGCCTCCCACCAAGCAGGGAGCCCGATGTAGGGCTCGATCCCAGGACTCTGGGACCATGACCCAAGCCGAAGGCAGGCGTCCAAGGACTGAGCCACCCAAGTGCCCCCCAATTATATATCTCTTTAAAGCTGGATTTTCTTTACATACTTCAGCAAAATAATATATCAAAACAGACTGAATGCAGAAGCAGATACAAGAATCTGGATGTCATTTACCAGCCCAAATATTGAAACAATGCTACTCTTGCAGTATTTTTGGGTTTTGAAAACAGTCACTTCTAAAGAAAATGTTATTTATATTAACATGCAATGTTTTTATTACTGTATTTTTACTAAACTAGTAGGTAAATATTTTAAACATATCCCTTTTAATGTCTAATATTATAAATAACTATGAAATACCTCACATAAATAAAAGTTCCTTGGGGTCTTCAACAATTTTTAAAAGTCTTGAGAAAAAAGTTTTCTAACCTCTCATCTAGTCCACCATTTGCCAACCATATTTCAGAAGTTAATAAGTCTTCTTTAAAAAAAAAGGATTATGGCAAAAAAAAAAAAGTTGAAAACTCCTGCATTTAAAAATATATGTAGGTGCCTGCGTGGCTCAGTCGATTAAGTGTCTGCCTTCAGCTGAGGTCATGATCTTAGAGTCCTGGGATCGAGTCCTGTATCAGGCTCTCTGCTCATTGGGGAGCCTGCTTCTCCCTCTTCCTCTGCCACTCTCCCTGCTTGCACTCTTTCTCAAATAAATAAATAAAATAAATAAAATCTTTAAAAATATATATGGGGGGCACCTGGGTGACTTAGTTGGTAAGCATCTGATTCTTGATTTCAGCTCAGGTCATGATTTCAGGGGTTGTGAGATCAAGTCCCGCATAGGACTCCATGCTCAGTGGCGTGTCTGCTGGAGATTTTTTCTCTCTCTCTCTGCCCCTCCAATGCCCTTGCACTTGCTCTCTCTCTCAAAGAAGTAAATAATCTTTTAAAAAAATACAGGTATATAAAAAATAAGAGCATACTTATCTGGATGAACACCGAGTGATGAATGAAACTGCTAAATCACTATATTGTATACCTGAAACTAATATGAACACTATATGTTACCTATACTGGAATTAAAATTCTTAAGGAAGGAAAAAATAAAGAGCACATTATTAGAAAAAAATACATGTCTATGTAATGCATGTAAAATATATGATACCTACACAGAAAAGCATTTCTTTATTGCAGGACTCTCAAGAACCATGTTATTATAATGGACATGGTGATGCTCTCATGGGAGAGCATGGTATGCAGGTTTTCCCAAATATATTTGATCTCCAATTCTTCATTCATGGAATATCTATTAACATTTTGAAGCACCAGTGTGTATTGAGGAATGTTGATCTAGTACTGTCTCCTCATTTTCAGATTTCAGAGAAAAAAGATGACGCACCATCCATTATGCTACTAATTGATGATGCTGAGATTACGACTCAGGTGTTCAGACTGCTAATCCAGCATTCTTTCACCCACTATAACCCGGAAGCCTCCCCAGCCTCATCTTCACTGCAAGGGATTACAGCACCAACTTCAGTTTATTTGCACCAACCAGTGCTTCTAATCTGTTGCCTTGGAGAGATAATCCTACAAAATGTAGCAGAATGTAGATTCCAAAACCTGCCGAGATTACTTTTTATGGGAGGGGGATTATCTCTGTAATCCAATTAACTCAACAAGCCAAGGGGGAAAAAAACATAGGCTTTAGATTAGCATTGGAAGGAGGAGGAGTTGGGCAAGAAGTTAATTCATATTAACAGGTTCATGAAACTTTGAAGAGCTTTCCTAAATCCTAATCATGAATCTGAAAGGTGAACCTTTACCTTTTGGAAAAAAAAATATTTCAGCCATGAATCCAACAGTGTTTGTATTTAGAATGCATCCTTACGAACATCCCAGTTGCCTTTGAGAGCTGAGTACATTTGTCCCTGACCCAAATGATGGACTTGTAGTTCACTATCTTTCCCTCTTCATGGTGGCTGCCAGGAAGCTTTTTTTTTTTTAAATATTTAATTTATTTATTTGACAGAGAGAGAGATCATAAGAAGGCAGAGAGTCAGGCAGAGAGAGAGGAGGAAGCAGGCTCCCTGCTGAGCAGACAGCCCGATGTGGGCCTCGATCCCAGAACCCTGAGGTCATGACCTGAACCAAAGGCAGAGGCTTTAACCCACAGAGCCACCCAGGTGCCCCCGGCCAGGAAGCTTTGAGTCAGGTGACATACACATCCAGATACCAAATCAACCATATGATCTCACAGATAGTTCCCAGATTCCTGGAGATGGGAGATTAGTTCTGTCATATGGGATCAGCTAACTAATCTTTCACCTCTCAGAGGGTGCTTTTTCCATCTGTTGAGCCAAAAAGAGATTGCTGGCCACTACCAAAGTCCCTAAGCAATCTTTCCAGGCCCCCAGGCAACATCCTATCTAACCTTATGGTGGTCACTGCTGAGAATCAAAGTGGTCATCAGATTGTTATTCTGCCTTCTGTTTCAGGATCTCCTATGCTAATATAATCAATAATTATGCAGAGGACAGTCACATTAAACTGCTTTTATCCCCTGAAGGAAATGCTTATGTGCTCAGGATAGCCTGCATTTTCTGAGTATTTTCCAAAATCTCTGAAGATTTTATTCATGCAAGGTAAGTTTGACCTTCAACTAAACTCAAATCTATAATTTAAAGTGGCCTCTTTGACTCAAAATCCTCTCCATTTCAATGCCAAATGGATCATCAGCTACTCTTCAAGTAATATTCGCTCCAAAGGAAGGTTCCTGCTACTGATCAACGCACATTTTTGCATTTCTACTCACAGACTTAAGTTCTGCTCTCCAATATGTGACTGTAGCTTAATTGACGGAGGAATGCAAAAAGAGATTCACAGGCGTCTGACTACTGTCGACTCATTGACTTCCCTCAGAGAATTCTTTCACTTGTCTTTTAAATTTTCCTTTCTTGTCAAAATTGCAGGTGCAGATAAATGCTGGAATCTTATTTCAATCAGAAAGTGCCAAGAACAAGAAAAGATGGAGAATTCTGATTGTCGTTGAGGACAGAGCCTCAAACAGCTGGAGGCCTTCCATTCTCTTTTAGCTTCCATCCATCTAAGAAAAAAAATGCACTAAGGCTTTCACTCAATTTGTGTGGAAAGATGAGGAAATTCACGCTGAAATGAAGAACCACACTCCCAAAATAGCATTAACCTAGAACAACACTGCGGGGGGAACAAGAGACCTTGAATGTGGTGGGTCCAACCTTGGGTAAAAGGTCAGAGGGATGCCCTCAATGGCTTCTGCGTGGCAATTAACCAAGGATGCCCTTGCTTTCCTTTCAGGGAGCCTGAGAGCAGCTCAGGGATTTTTCACGTCAGCCAGACTTTCTTCCGCAAGATGAAACAAATGCGTGTTTCAAACAATTTCTGAGCGAACCTGGAAATGATTATAGGAGGAAAACAAACAACAAAACAAAACAAAAAAACGAAAATCAACCCAACTCTAACTTGGTTGTCATTCAGAGCCTTCCTTTAGGGCGGGTCAAAATGATTTGTCTCGGGGTCCACCCAGCGTTGGATCAGAAGTCTGTGGCCGCCAGGCCCCAGGGCTCAGAGAGATTCTGAAAGGGCGGGTCTGCTCCGGGTCCTAAGTGTCAAGGACTGTGTGTGTGTCTTCAGCCTCCAGCCCAGCTGGCATAAAGAACTCAGCGACCAACTGAAACGTTGCCCCTTCAATGAATAGTTAGTTGTTCATGTGTGAGAAGCACCAGAATCTGCCCCTGGGCCCTGTTTTTGGTCCTAATTGTCCCCTCACTCTGAGCACTCTCATTTTCCCCTCAGCTCTTGCACTGCTCAGACCTGCACTGCTCAATACGGTAGCCACAGCCACACTTGGCCGTGGAGCACTTGAAATGTGGCTGATGCAAACCAAAATGGGCGGCGAGTGTAAAAGGCACCCCGGATTTCAGAGTCAGTATGGGAGAAGAATGTAAACTACCTCAGTAATTTTTATATTGATTATATGTGGAAATGATCATACCTGGGTATGTTGGGTTAAATAAAATGTATTATTAAAGTTAATATCACCTGTTTCTTGCTTTCTTTTTCTTTTTTCTTTTCTTTTTTCTTTCTTTCTTTTTTTTTTTTTTTTGCTGTAGTTTCTAGAAAACTTAAAATAATCTGTGTGACTCACATGCTATTTCTATTTGGCAGCACTGACTCAGACCTTACCCGGCTCCCAGACCCAGCTAGAGTCCGCTACGACCCCTCCGACTTGATCAACACGGCGTCGTCCAGCCAGACCTGCGTGCCCACCAACAGTTCCAGAAAGTCCCAGAAGCAAGTAGCATAAGGTGAATTCCACTTCTCCATCTGGTGGGCAGCACTGCTCCAGCAGCAGGGCCCTGCAACAGGCGTGCTTTGCTGCCCCCTGCTGACAAATCCCGTTCCTGCAGCCTCACGGGGCACCTGAAGCCCCACCCTCTTGGCCTCTCCCGCGGGCAGGAGCAGGCAGCCCTTCTGCCCTTCCCACTTTCCCAACGTTAGCCTTCTGTTTTCAAGAGTGGGAATAAGAAAGAAAAAGCAGGCCGCATCTTTCAAAAGGAAAATGTGTCGTGGAGGAAGCAGTTTCTTTTCAGGATCACTATGTATTTCTTTCAAAAATATAGAAGTACCTTGTAGTGGTCTTCACACTTCACTCATGACCAAGATCACCTGGAACATTTTCAAGCATACAGATTACTAGGCTTCTCTGCTGGAAATCCTGGGTCAGGAGGTTAGAGTTGGAAGCCCAGGAATCTGTTTTTAGCAAGCACCCCAGGTGATTCTTGTTCCCCTAGAAGTTTAAGAAATATGGCTATTGAGCTGAGCTTCTCAAACTTGAAGGTGCTCACTGACCACCTGGGACCTTATTAAATACAAATTCTGATCCAGTAAGTCTGGGCCAGGGCCTGAGAATCCACACTTGTAACAGGCTCCCCCGTGATGCTGGTGCTGCTGGCCTGCGGCCATGCTTTGAGGAGTGAGTTCGTAGATAAGCACGCTCGGTGCCCCCAGGTGTACCCTTAATAGCACACCTGTTCTATTTAGAATCGCTACAAGCTCTGCTACAGCCCACCACTCCCACTGAGGTTTCTCTGAAAAGCAAACTCAAATTGTTCTTTCTTTTGTCTGGAAAAGCAAGGATGCCCCCTTTTGACAGCTCAAAATATTTCCTGTAAAATGCCAGAAGAGGAACAGTAAGTATATTTCCTTCCAAAACATTTTTAAAATTACTATTAGTTAGAAAGAATTCCTTTCTCTAATAAACTATTAAGCACAATATACTGAAACCACATAGGGATTCTGGCCATTTAAAATGACCATATGGTGGGATGACTCAGTGCTCTTGAGACGGTCCCTTCTGCACAATTGCCCCCCAGGGGCATCTGCGGTTTTGGGAATGAGCAGTTGCCTTTCAGGACTATCCACAGCTTACAATCTTTAAACTCAGTTTCTGCCTTTATGTCTTACCCCTTTCCTCCTTGGAACGTGGCACACTTGCTGAGTGCTCTTAGATCTAGCTCGTACCCTGGTGCAGCGGTTACTGTTCCCAGCTGTTCCCAGTGATTCTCTGAAAGTTAGCAAGGGTGGGGGTGGGCAGTGGATGGGGAGTGCCTTTATTGTATCAGCTTTGGTTAAACTGTGTTTTAGAAACTTACTCTTCCTGATGGCGAGCTTTGGATTTACCCAATGTTATGTCTTTATTTCCCAAGACGTCATGACACTATATCATAAACTATGCAACTTTCAGACACTGATGAAGTTGCATTTGTTTAAGGCAGAAGCCCTTTTCGAGGAGGACCTTATATGATCAAAACACGACACACACATTAGGAGAAGGAAATTATCTGACCATTCTGTTCCTGGCTTAACTTTTAGGGCTTGGAATTTGAGTCTAGCATCTGTCCGCATAGTTTTGCCGATTGGTGGTGGTGGAGGGGGTTTGTTTGTTTTGTTTTGTTTGTTTCAAAGCCAAGAAAATAATCTATCTTACCACTTAATGCCTTCCCATCCCCACTCCCACATTTTGAAAAGACTCCTTCCATAGTTACCAACACAGCTCCCATTAAAGTCAAATTTCCTTAGATGAGGAAGTCACTGAATGCCTAATTACACATGCGATGCTGGAAAAAAAATATTAAGACTACATTTCCATTGCCAGCTTTCTTTTCCCATTACACAACAGAAGATTTATCCTTTCATCTAGTGCATGAGCATTGCTCTTGTAAGCTTCTGGTTCCATATAACATATATTAGTATATCATTCACTATTAGCGCCAACCTTGACAATCCAGAAGTTATGCCTCTTTCAATGTTATATATAGTCTTTCTTCTGAGCTAGAAACAAACCAAACCAAAAATAATCACCAAATCCCACATCCTGGCTGTCACTTACCCAGACAGAGTGACATTGCAACACCCCAGGGCCCCACAGATCTCCTGTGAGCTGTGTGGATTCCTGCCATGGGCTGCACCCACACAACTATCAAATGCCATTCGTTGGCAGAAGGCCCATTTAAACCTTTATCCAGCGACATGTTCAGGGCTCTTTTCTGGACAGGTTGCTTCTGCCTGTGGAAATAAGTGAGTGCTCAGCCATCAGTCATTGTCCAGGAATCAATCGTAGGTCGTACTGAAAGTGACCCCACAGAATAGGTACCACACACATGTACACATTCACCTACGTTCATTTCCAAGGGCTTAGACTTAGAACATCTGCGTGGTTTGATCAGAAGCAAAGCCCCACACCCATCCTCTCAAACTCCAAGGTCAGAAAGTAAGGAAAGAAAAACTGCAACCTTTAATTGGGCTGCTGCTGTGGAGCCTCAGGTGTGTGGGTGTCACCTAGTGTTTCCAGGTGTCAGCAGAGACAGGATTTGATAGATAGCTAACTTGGCCCTCAGCTCTCGGGGACGACTGTTTCAATGCCTGGATCTCCTATCGCTTCACATTGCTAGTGGGTTCCCCGGAAATGTAGCTGACAGACTGGGAAGCCAGTGGAGGCGGCTGGGGAAGTGGGGAGGGGACAATTTGCTGAGTGGCACGGCAGACGTCACTGTGTCACACAGTCTCAGCAACTCACTTGGGGACCCTTGGCCCATGCCTCCAGAGATTCTGCCAGGATAAACCAAGTCATAAAAATTCAGTGCCCTAGACACTGGTGTGTAGGGACTGCGGTTGGACCCTGAGGCCTTGGGACTTTCAGCTTCTAGTGGCTGCTCTCAAGAATGGTCCCAACTGTAACTTCCCAGGCTTCTAATGCAAATCTTTTATTTGTGAGAACAGGAGTAAGAGGAGTCTTCCTCGTTCAAAGAATAGGAGGAAACCCTTTTCTGACTGGTGGCACTGGCCTTCAGTGCTCCCTTAGAACCTTGGGAGATGTCTTGAGTCTGAATTCCTTAAGTCTCTGTGTTCTTTTCAGGCTCTGAGCTTGAAAGGTCATGACCACTGAGCAGAGGGCCAGCTCCTACTCTGATGCCCACAACCACACCCGACTGACAACACTGATTTTTTTTTTCTTGCATAGATCCCCTAATATATAAATTCTTCCACCACTCCAGTCTCAACCACAGTTTTTCTCAAACTATTTGATCTCAGGACCATTTTACACTCTTTTTTTTTTTTTTAAGATTTTATTTATTTATTTGACAGAGAGAAACACAGCTAGAGAGGGAACACAAGCAGAGGGACTGAGAGAGGGAGAAGCAGGCTTCCCGCCGAGCAGGAATCCCTATGTGGGACTCGATCCCAGGTCTCCAGGATCATGACCTGAGCCGAAAGCAGCCACTTAACCAACTGAGCCACCCAGGCGCCCCCCATTTTACACTCTTAAAACTATTGAAGCTTTAGGAAAACTTCAAACTATTGAAGCCCCAAAGAGCCTTTGTTTATGAGGGTTATATTTATGTGGGCTATCCATATTTACCATATTACACGCATTCCAATACATACCAGACAGAGACATCATCATCTGTCACGTAGCCTCTGGAAAACGTCACTGTGCATTCATGAGAGACTGAGAGTGACAATGACAAATAAGATCTTAATATTTTGGGGAAAATAGTTTTGACCTCCCTGACCTCCTGTGTCTCAGAAACCCCTAGATGTCTGTGGTCCACACTTAGACAATCACTGACCTATCAAATGACTCTATTTATTATCTTGTCTGATATCAGATTTACTCATCTATTCATTTGTTTCCTTGGTCTTCTCCTCCTCAATATAAGTTCCATGAGCATGATAACTTGGTCTTCTTCACCCTTGTAAGCACAGTTTCTATGACAATGCCTGGAATATAATGTGTACACAAAAAAATCCTGGATATTCCTCAGGGACTGATAATGATCTCAAAACCAGAGCATGGCAGCAATTTCTCCTTCCTCCAGCTGGTTTCCATGATTGAACTTAACCAGGTCCAAGTCATTCAGTGCTGACTGGGGTTGACTGGAATCAATCACTACTTAATCTCAACCCCAGGGTGAAACAAGAAGAGAATTATTAGAGCCACAAGATAAAGTCACTACAATCTGTTTTTCCCAAAGTTTTTAAAAAGCCAGTTTTATGGGATATTTCCTGACTGGCATATCCTTCCCACCCTATACACATTCCTCCCTCCAGAATGTCCCTCTGCCTTTGCTTGGTCTACCACACAGGCAGGTCACCCTGCCTCTGACTTATCTCCCTCTTGTCAATCAACATTGTACAATGTTGATTTAAAAAAAAATTCAGGAAGAACCTGTACTTTTATCACAGCACTCCATGAATCAGCACATGTGAGTTGGCTCCATATATTCATGATGCAAGAAAGGCCACATTGGTTTTCTATCCCTCTCCCTCCTGTCTGGTGGATTATTCTGCACCAGGGTTTCAGCCACTTGCTCCCACATGGCAAGCCCGCCAGTGGTCCTCACTGAGAAGAGCTGTCTCCAGGGGCAAAAAGGCCCTAGGAAGCAGGTGATTTCCTAAGGGGATGGAGCTGATAGGGGATGGAACTTCCAGAGAAGGCCAGTGTGACTAGAGCAGAGTGAGAATGAGGTCAAGAGGGTGGTAGAAGCCAGTTCATGTTGGCCCCCTAGGCCCTGGTAAAGAGGGGTCTTCACTCAAGGTGCAATGGACAACACTGGATGGTTGTGAGTAGGGAATGACATCTTTGGCTTGTTGTTTATAGAGAGCATTCTCACTGCTATGCAGAAAATAGACTGTAGGTGTTAGAGGAAAGCCAGAATGATGACAGAAAGACCAGGAAGATAGACACCTATTGAGAAACAGGGGTGACTCAGACCAGAGGTAGAAGTGACAAAAGGTTGTCTGACCAAGATATATTTTAAAGATGGAATTAGGGGCACCTGGGTGGCTCAGTTAGTTAAGCGACTGCCTTCGGCTCAGGTCATGATCCCGGAGACCCAGGATCGAATCCCACATTGGGCTCCCTGCTGGGCGGGAAACCTGCTTCTCCCTCTCTCACTCCCCCTGCCTGTGTTCCCTCTCTGGCTGTGTTTCTCTCTGTCAAATAAATAAAATCTTTAAAAAAAAAAAAGATGGAATTACTGTAACTAGCAGTTAGACTGATATGGGTATAAAGAAAATGGAATAATCAATGGTAATTCCTATACGTTCAACCTGATCAAAATGTAGGCAAACACACTGAGATGGAGAGGATGAAATTAGGAGCAGGTTTGAAGGATAAAATCAAGTTCCATGTCGAAGTCCAATTCAAGGTCTCTATTGGACTTCTAATTGGAAATGTCAGATAGATGGACTTACGCAAGTATGGAGCTCCAGGGTGTTGCAGAGATTGGAGCTGAGGATATATATTTGGAAGATGCTGGCACATAGATGGTATTTAAACTCACAGGACTGCATGTCACCCAAGAAAATATAAATAGACAACAGGAGAGAAAGGGTAGAGGACTGAGCCCTAGGACACTGCAACATTTTGAGGTGAGAAAGAGAAGCCAGAAAAGGAGACTGAGAGGTAGCAGGAAAAACAGGAGGGTATGCAGCAAAAAGAGGCAGTGAATTGCATAAAATCCTATTGAGAATTCAAGTAAGATAAAGATTGAGAATTGACCTCTGGATTAGGCAAGATTTTGACCTGGATAAGTACAGTTTCAGCAACGTGATGGGGATAAAAGTCTGATTGGAGTGGGTCGAGAGTATGGCGATTTCTAGGCTGAACGGAGAACCGAATAGCTGCATTTACTTTTGTTCCCTCTTGGATTCCCACTAAAATGACAATAGAGGGTTTAAATGCATAAACCTATGTAACAGAGAATAAGACAAGTGATAAGAGCATATGAGAGATGTTAATAACACTTTGAAATCTGGAGGGCAGATGGATGAGTGGTAACTGACCTACTGGCCTAAAGATAATTGAAAGCTAGGTGCCTATGGTCTGGAAGTACAAGAAATGGTCTCATTCACACACACACACACACACACCCTCAGGAAAGCTCAGGAAGTGAAGGTATCAGGTACTTATAATGGTGGGGGTGCTAGAGGGGACTGCAAGAAGGAATGAGTGAAAACCTCCATGAGAAGGAAAAGTCTCCTACATCCTCTCCGCCCCCACACAGCAAATGACTGTTCCTTCACTATCCAATCAAAAGACTAGAACCCCAGAGGGAATGAACTATAGAGACTCAGGACTGGGAGAACCAAAACTAACATGAGGGTGAAATAAAGGTTATTTCTTTAGAAAAAATTGGAGGAAGTATGACATCAAAACAAGAGGGTAAACCAAGAAAGAGGGACCCAAGAGTCAGGGGACTCAACATAGGAAGTGATAAAAGGGAATGCCCAGGAGAACAGCAAAGAGACATCCAAGATGATGTCCATACAGCAGGCCTAGAGAACAAAAAGTTCAGATTGGAGAATGAGGATGGAGGACTCCAAGAAGAATGTGTCCAAGAAAAGAAATGAAAAGAAACATACATTAGCTGCTTTACACATCTACATGAGAGTTCAGGAATAAATTGTAATAAATATAGAGAAAGCCAAGCAAAGGAAAAAATAAGGAAGTAACTCCAAAGAAATTGTACAAGAAAGGAAGTACGATCATAGTATATTAAATGGCTCAGTTAGGAATAAGTATCAGTGATAATAACAATGCATATTTATTTAACCAAAATTGTCATAGACATATATTAAAAGGATGGTAGGAAGAGAAAGAAGGTAAAAAGACTAATTCTTCGTCTTCCACAATAGGAACTCAATAGATAATACATAAAACTGAAAAATCAGGAAGCATATCTATATATATATATATATGTGATATATAATATATGATATACAATATATTTATATTGTTCCTGCTGTTCTTGCTGTAATTGTCATGTCGCTCCACTGCCTGCCTTTCTCTTAGGTCACCTTGAAGTTAGGCTAGTAGTCTCTGTCATCTCAGATGTATGCCTGCCTTAGTTCCTCTGGTATGTGAGATTCCAGTATGTCTCCAGACCTACCTCACTTTCACTAGGGATAGGAGAACAGAGTTCCTTTTGCTCATGATTGTTTTTCTTCCCCTCTCTTGGTTCCCTTCCTGTCTCACATCCACCTCTCTCTCCATGGGCCAACCCAAGGCCCAGTAAAACCTTTTTCTCTCTGACTCCCTCCCATACCACAGCTATATCCTAGTTTTTCTGTTGACTACTTTTCTGTGGATCAGATTCAAATGGTGAGTAGTAGGTAAAAGTTTACAGGGGGCGATATAGCTGCCATCCTCTTCACAGGAAGTAATTGGCAGTAGCATAGAACTAATCCAGTCTGCAATAGCATTCAATCAGAGGGAGAGCCTTGTCCTGTGTGTGTGTGTCTTATGATACTATGATCATTTGGAGGTGTGTCTTGCTTGGGAGGATGGCAAATAAAGGTGAATAGCTGGTTCTGGTTATGTACTGAGCAGCCTCCAATTCATAAGCAGGAATAAATTACTGATCTGTCAAGAGAATAGGAGGGATTCTAGATCCTAGTCCCAAACCCAAGATCTCTGGCTCCAAATTTTTCAAAATTTTCAAATTTGTTTAAAAATAACTGTTCTGTTTTCTATAACAACAATTTATTGAAGCAAAGATTATTCATTGTATCTCAAAATCCACTTTCCTTTTTAAGTAAAAGTAAAGTTAATTTTTACCTGGACACATGGCCAGAAGAATAAAAAGTATATCTCTGGACTCCCTTCCAGTGAGGTGTGGCTATATGTCTAAATCCTAGGCACAATAGGGTGTGATTTCTGGTCACATTCTTAAAGGTAAAGGATGTGCCATTTCTTTGCCCTTACCTGCTCCCTTCCTGATGTTTGGAATGACAAAGAAACAAGAAAGAAGGAGCCAAAATCCCTGGATGATCCTATGGAGTAGAGACACTAAAGCTACCCTAGACCACCTTCACAAGATAGAAACAAACTATCTTGTTCAACCCCCTGTGATGTAGGGATTCTGTCATATGCATCTGAAATCGTATCCTAAGAGCCTTATCCTTCTCTTTCTTTAGCTGTGCATGTTTCAGACATGTACAAAATACCTAAGTAATGCTTTGATCTTCCTTCATTCCATTCATTCCATTCTTGAATCTACCATTGATAAGATTGTCACTACGATGATTTCTCCTTTAATAATGGAAAATTTTAAATTATATCTAAGATAAAGATTAGTCTTCTTTCTGAATGCCTACTGTCTATAAATGCTTTGGTTAGATCCTACTCCCAAACCTCAGGTGATTAGTGACTGTCTTTAGGTAAGTTAAATAGCAAATGTATGAACAATTGAGCAATAATCTTTGAATAGTAATCTTTAAACAGAACTAGTTGTGTTTAGTTCTGAGCATTCTAATAGAAATGATTTCCTTTTCAAGATGCCATCTTGCTCCTTCCCCATTTGTATTGTTATTGCTAAACCACCCAATTTTAATTATCATTTAATTATCTTTATCTACAGTTGAGTGCCTCCCTTCTGTTGGAAAGTCCATTTTATATAAACCAAACCATGGGTAATTACCTATCAAAAGCAGATTTATCTAAATTCGCACTGAAACTAGATGAGACAGTTCCTTTAAGTTAGAAAATCATTCAAAAGTAGATCCAGGAAAGAAGAGCATTAAATTTGAATTTATAGACTATCAATAACATTATAGTCACCATAAGGAATCAATTCTTATCTCTATTGCCTGCTGTGGAAGTATGGAATCTCAGTTCTAGATTCATCTTCTAGGATGTATATTGTGACAGATACTATAAGTGGATTCACTTACCATTTTTTTCCAATTCTCTTCTACAGAGGTTGGGGACCAAAAAAACCAAACAAACATTAAAACTCATGTTCTAATCCCATCTTAGTAAGGAAACACCATGTGACTCAGTTCTGGTCAATGAGACATATGCAGAAATCTATTTAAAAATACAAACGACCAATTTTTCCACTCTTGGGTATGAACCCAAGAGAATTGAAAGCAGGGACTCAAATAGATATTTATACACCTATATTCATAACAGCATTAGCCAAGAGGTGGAAACAATCCAAGTATCCATCAACAGATGAGCAGACCAACAAAATGTGGAATATACACACAATGGAATATTATTCAACCATAAAAAGGAGTAACACTCTGATACATGTTACCACAGAGATGAGTCTTGGAAATGTTATACTAAGTAAAATAAGCCAAACACAAAAGGACAAATATTGTATGATTCCACTTACTAGAATAGGCAAATTCATAAGGACAAAAGCAGTATAGAGATTACCAGGGCCTGAGGGCAAGGGGGCAAGGGGGGATGGAGGTGTTGTTCAATGGGTACAGAATTTATGTTGAGAATGATTAACAAGTTCTGGAGATGGATGGTGGTGGTGGTTGCACAGCATCGTGAATGTACTTAATGCCACTGAACTATATACTTTAGAAATGGTTGAAGTGTTGAATTTAATTTTTATATATTTTACCACAATAAAAATACAAACTAAAAATATTTGTACTTATTTTTAATGAACAAATTATAAGTCTGGATCTCTCAATTCTGTATTTTGTTTAAAGATTCAATATACCACAAAAAAGATTCAATATACTACTGATTAAGTGAAATTATGAAATTTTAATTCCTAATCAAGGTACCTATAAGATAGTTCATTTTTACCCAAGGCCAATAAGAGATAAAACTAACAAACAAAGACAGAAAATTGAGGCTCCCTAATATTCTCTTTTCTTAAATTAAAGATTTTATTTATTTGATAGAGAGAAACACAGCTAGAGAGGGAACACAAGCAGCAGGAGTGAGGGAGGGAGAAGCAGGCTTCCTGCAGAGCAGACAGCCCGATGTGGGACTCGATCCCGGGACTCGAGGATCATGACCTGAGCCGAAGGCAGAGGCTTAACCACTGAGCCACCCAGGTGCCCCCCTAATATTCTCTTTTGCTTCTCCACCTTGAAGACTTGGAAGACACATGGGGTTTGAGAGGAAAAAGGAAGAAAGATGTACAACCTGCCACTTGATAAAAAGAAAAGAAGTCTCTTCACAAGGTGGGATATGCCTGCGGCAGATGAGCAGGAAGGAGAGAGATTCTTCACAGAAGTTTAAGGTAATCCTCCATTTTGGGGTATCTTGCCACAAGATTTTATCTGCCTAGTTGGGTAGCTTGTCAGTGAGGAGAGATGTTGGTCTCAAGACCAAGCAGCTTCATGGCCTGAGTCTCTACACAAGGAGTCCTCTCCCCTCATCTCCTCTGGATTCTGAGCCCAAGCTGTACACATGGTAATTATAATAAGCTAACATTTGCTGAGTGCTTATTTTGCCAGGTGCTGCTGGAAGCATTGTATTTATATTACCTCATTTAAATCTTACACAGTCCCTGTGAGATACATACATGTTATTTCCATTTCACAGATGAAGAAATTGGAACCAAAAAATAATTTGGATGATCCGTCTAAGGTCAGATAGATGATAAATGGCAGAGCCAGGATTGGAACCCAGTCTGCCCCAGATCCCTCCCACTTAACCACTATTTTATGCTGCTTCTTAAATCCTATAGATAATTGTTTTCTGGGTAGTGTCTCAGTCCCCAACTGTGATTTAGCTTCAAAATATTTTTAGCTAGTACTGTCTCTGCCATCATCATGGTTTGTTTACAGAGGAATAAAAATAATGTATGTCTGTGTATGTGATTATACAAGTCAAATAACTTCCTATTTCATAATTATATTAATTAGGATAACATTAGCAGCTGTTCTGGATACAACCCCAAAGTTTCATTTGCCTAACACAATGGAAGTCTAATTCTTACTAAAGTAAAGTACAAAAGAGCTGTTCCTAATCAGATGATCCCTCTCACAAACAGGCTTCTGGTATTATGGTTCCATCATCTTGGAAACTCGTGGGATCTAAGGTCGTAGTGCTCTTCTGCATCAAGCAGGAAAGAAAAAGAGCATGGAAGCCCATTTGTTACAGAGTATTATTTATGGGGCCTGGAAATGGTACCTATTGCGTGTGCTCACAGGCCATTGGCCCAAACTCAGTCACATGACCACATCTCACCCCAAAGTAGGCTGGGAAATATCAACCAGCTGTGTGCCTGGTAAAATGTGAAAATGAGTTTTGGGTGAACACATGGAAATCTCTGCCATAACATCTTTCCCACCTATTAATGCATTTGCATAGTTAATGTTTTCACAGCCCTTCTGAGCCACAGATTTGAGTCTTCCCAAAGTATCCTGAGCAGAGGGTGGACTACCAATAGGTTTTCCCCAGTCCTCTTCTCAACTACATCTATTATTATTATACCCTTATTCTTTTTTTTTTTTTTACGATTTTTTATTTATTTGACAGAGAGAAACACAGCCAGAGAGGGAACACAAGCAGGGGGAGTGAGAGAGGGAGAAGCAGGCTTCCCGCCGAGCAGGGAGCCTGATGTTGGACTCGATCCCGGTTCTCCGGGATCATGACCCGAGCCGAAGGCAGTCGCCCAACCAACTGAGCCACCCATGTGCCCCTACCCTTATTCTTTTTTTAACCTTACAGATTAAAAACCCATAAACAATGTAAGACAGTTTGATGCTTTCACTGATTGTACCCTTAGAGAAGTATCAGCTAAGGTCTGACAATATGACAAAAAAAGGTTCCCTGGTTATTAACACTTTTGTAAAGCTTAAATTTTAACATCATTATGGCAAACATTATGTTAAACAGATCAGATCACAATCTCAAGCAGCAGGAAATAGGGCTATGATTTTAGCCCCTTTTCTGTTTAATTTATACTTTAATAGTCTGATACGACTTCTAGGTTAACTCAATGCATGCTTATGTGTCAGATCCAGTAAAAAGGGGATCTCCTTTAAAACTAGGAATGAATACAATTAGTTTGAGTATCTATTGTCAGACTAATGTGTTTATTCCCTCCAATGAAATAAGGTAATAGTTAAGCTGTAAAATAAATTAAGGCATAGCTTTTAAGAAAGGATTTATTTATTTGAGAGAGAGAGCATGCGCTCGAATGGGAGGAGGGGCAGAGGGAGAGAACCCTCAAGCAGATTCCCGGCTGAACCCGGAGCCTGATGTGGGCCTTGATCTCATGACCCATGAGACCATGACCTGAGCAGAAACCAAGAATTGAACCCTTAACCAATTGAGCCACCCAAGCACCCAAGGCATGGCTTTTAAGACACATTAGCAGCATTTGATGATTTTTAAAGAAAAGTCCCATTCCTTAAAAATTTAACATGATATATTCATAAATTGAGTTGGCAGTTGCCATAAACACCTCTTGCAACTATACCAAAAATATGTATTTAAATAAGGACAAACAGGCAGTGTTCAAAAATGAAAAGAGTAAAAGCTATATTCAGACAATATGGTTATGAGATTTTTTTCTCCTTTAAAAATTTTCTTAAATATTTTTACAGCATATCAATTATTTTCTCATAACATATTGCAAAAAATGAAG
Organism: Spilogale gracilis; assembly: GCA_004023965.1. NCBI lineage: Eukaryota > Metazoa > Chordata > Mammalia > Carnivora > Mephitidae > Spilogale > Spilogale gracilis. The sequence continues at coordinate 19,106 of PITA01019811.1, forward strand.
AAAAAGAAGATTCCTTTCCTATTTTTAATATACCCTGTAACAAGCCTTCCATTCTTTGGTGGAAAGGGTTATCATGTCTATCTCTTTTGGCAGAGTGCGTAGTTCTCAAGTGGAGGGTAGGATTTTTAAAAATTACAGTTCTCTGATAAGTACTGAGGGAAATTAATTTTTAAAGAGTGAGAAAAGAACCCTTTCCTAAAGGATACACATACACTGGTCAGTCTTTTCCAAACACTGAGAATGCCTGAAGCTTGCTACCCTGACCAGCATGTTCGTTACTAAGAAGCAGGAGGTGAGGGTACTCTTTGACTTAGAGAATATTTTATTGGCAGAAGCTCCAAAGAGATTCTTTCTTTAAATATTCACTGTGATCAGCATTCCCTATCACCTTAGGGATTTACTGAGACTCCAAGAAAGTCTGTTTTCCATCCTTAGGCAAAGTTAGCCATTTCAAGGGGTTAGTGTATGTGATTTGTTTTCTTATGGACAACATAATTCTGTCCCTGAAAAAATCACATTTTTCTTCAAGGTCTTTCAAACTCTCTGAATGTCTTTGAGATTCTTAAGCTCACCATTGGTATCAAAAAGTGCCACCATAACTAAGCCCACAATTTCCCAGGTTCATTAAAACTCCTATCTTCATGGCCCTATTAGGTGCTGGGACTTCCTTGCCTTGCCTACTTGGATGTAATGTAACATCCAAGAGGACTCTGGTATTTGAAGCTTCCCCATGAGGCAAAGTTAGGTATTCAAGGATATATCCCTCATTTTATTCTGATAATATGACCTGACACATACTCAGAGAATTATTATAGCTCTCCATATTCTGTGTTTATCATCTAGTATCTATTTCCAACCAGCCCTTCACATCTATGAAATTTAACCACTGGCAGAAGATGCTACTTGGGATGGAGAACTATGTCTTGGCTATGGAAAACATAATGTGAAAGAAAATAGGAATCTGGATCTCATAATGGGTCGGGAAATGCCCTTCCTTCTTGTTTTCAGACAGTTTTCTGTGGGTCCCTTGTGTTTCTGGTTGACTTGTGGCTGTTTTTACTCCAAATTCCCTGCTCCAGTGGACAGTACTAGTAGACAGAGGTAGTGCCTGCCTCCAGGACAGAGGGAAGATTTGTTTGCTGTCTGGGATAATAAAGAATGTTTCTCTCCAGGGCAAAGTCTTGAAAGGTTTGCAAGAAACCCCCTTGTAAGACTGGTGGTTTTCTAAGCCTATGATCCCTCAGCCATGGGGCAAACCCAATTATGTGTGGCATTGCCTTGGGCCACCTTCACATCGTCTATGTGTAGCCTGAAATGAAGGGGGATGGGTAAGAATGTGAGATCATACTGCCTACTGTACCATGAGGAACACAGTCTTTTGTTTTTGATCCAGGAGGTTCATGCCTTCCTTCTAATGTACAGAAAATTGGTAGACTAACTTGTTAGCTTGAAAGTAGGGTAAAATCTCCCAACTCTTCACAATTCTTGACTTTTCTAACAAGAGGTAGCCCAACTGTCAGGATGAGGGCTCTCTTTAACCATAGTAGAAGAGAGTTTTGACTTCACAGGCAAAACAAATAGGTATATATGATGGCTAAGTATTAATGTGTGCCTTCTATTCCTATGTACTTATCATAGATGACTCGCTATAGTTAAGTATCTCCTGCACTTACCAGAAGACATAACTGATACCAACTTCACACAGACTCATCAAGTGTGTTCCCAGAATGTCTTTAACAAATGTAATGTCTCTATACATGCTAGCAATGTGAACTGGTTACCGCTCAGTTTTGAAGGAAGCTTTCCCAGGAGGAAGCTGGTCTTGTTCTCATGGAGTAGATCAGAGTTCCTCTAGGAAAAGACAACACTTCAGAGAATGAAAGCTAAGACACCAGTAAATACTGGTAAATCAAATAACCTTCAACTAGGAAGTGGTAAAATATCTAAATGCTATATGCAGATATCTGAGTTATAAAGTGAACATTAAGGCCATGCCAGCCATATCTAAGAACATCCTGTAAGTTTTTTTCACAAAAAATTAATTGCTTTCCATTTTCCATAGAAAAAGTGTTTAATCTTTTTCTAACAATGAAAGAACTAAGAGAAAAACATGGTAGAATCCAGCTATCTCCAAAAGTCACAGCTTTATGATACTGACTCACAAATTTGTTAGAAACTTTGATCTACAGAGAACACCTAAGATGTAGATTTAGTTAATGTTTTGCCATTAATGAGCATCCAGGGATAGTTTAGGAGACAAATAAAAAAATGGGGGATTGTAGTTGAATCCAGAGCAGAAGTAAGGTGACTTAGAAGGGGAAAGGAAGGAAGATCACTTGTGCTTCTAAGTGTTGCACCATGTGAATCTAGTACTTGTTTTAAAAATAAACATTTGAAAGTTTGAAAATTCCTTAAATTATCTTTCTCATATTTGCATGCAGAGATGTGGAAATATTTACCCTTTGTTTCTATTCCTTTAAATAGAGTCAGGGTTGCTTTCTATATTTATAAAAGGTTTTGCATGTCACAGGGGACTGAAAAGGAAAAAGGGAACTTATATGGTTTCTCTTTCTAGAATCAGCCCTAAGTGAAAGAGAACAAAGCTAGGATATTGGGGCCTTGTGTGTCCTTGTCTCTTGCTCTTTCTAACATCCTCCATTGAAGGATCCTATTTGTGGGGACACCTAAGACTTACAGTACAGTAAAACACTTAAAATGCCCTAAGATAACTCATTCCTCTTAAGATCTATATGTAATCAGCTTAGATAATCCATCAGTTATGTAACCAGCATCAAGTAGACTCCATGAAATGTAGATCGCATCCAGATGGTTTGTTCAGTGTATGTGGGACCAACCACAGGTCACAGTTCCTGGAGGGGTTCTTTGACTCAGGACTTTGGAAATGGTAGAACCCGTCTAAAAAAATCAATATAACACGTGATAAAGATGATAATCATAACAATTGTGTAACTTTATCATCTTTACAGTGTTTCTGCACACATTGACTCATTTCTCAATTATATAGGAATAGCAAATATTAATTACCTCATGTCAGGCATCGTGCAAAAACCTCTGCATACTCTGGGTGAATCCTGAGCGGACCATCATTAACTTCAGTTTACAAACTAACACATCAAAGCTTGAAGAGTTGAGACTTACCCAATATACCCAAGTAAGTATTGTAATTAACATTTGAACACAGACCCACTTGATTGCAGAGCCCCCACTTTTCACTAATATTTTACAGTGCAACCCGGTGACAGAGGTAGGTTGAGTTATTAGTATCTCTATTTTACAAAAAAAAAACCCCAAAAAAACAAAACAAAAAACCCAAAAAACAACAAAACTAAGGACCCAGAGGGTATGTGATTTGTCAAGGCCACATAGGTGAAATAGAAATCAAAATAAGAATGTCTGACTCCATATATTACACTCTGGTGTACTTAACCCCAGCTGATTACGATGTGTATACATGAATACCTTCTTGCTTGACCATGTAGTCCTTACAGAAGATTAGCAAATTCTTGTGACTGTGGACAACTGGACGAATAGTCTATTAGCTATAGTAATCCTGAGTAATGTTTTTTGTTTCATTCTGTTTTGTGTTTTGTCCTAAACATGTGTTGTCTATTTCCTGGGCATTTCAGTGGGCCTCTCAGATGGCAACTAAGTTCTCAGACTTTGGCAATTTCCCTGTATCTAATTATTGTAACCTTTCTCTGCTCCTACAGCTGCTTCTTTTTCTTTTTTTATTTATTTTTATTTTTTTTAAATCAATTTAGCTAGCATACCAAGTATTATTAGTTTCGAAGGTAAAGTTTAGTAATCCATCAGTTCCATATAACCCCCAGTTCCCATTATGCCAAGTACCCTCCTTAATGCCCATCATCCAGTTCCCCCATCCCCCCACCTCTTCCTCTCCAGCAGAACCCTCACTTTGTTTCCTAGAGTTGAGTCTCTTCACTTTAGCTGCTTCTGCAGACAAGTCCTCATAGCAGTTCCCTCTCCCCTTTTCCGTACCTGTAGACCTTATCATCTTTGGCAAGCTTTGCTTTCTTCCAAGTATCCCTTCTATGAGCTCCTTCCATGTTCCTGTTAGCTTTTAAGATGTGTTTCAAGCTTCTGAATTTTAAGCAGTAATTCCCATATTTGTTCATGAGCAGAACTCCTGAAAATATTATTGTTTAAGAAGTAAACTAGGAAATCAAACTGGCAAGCCAGGGATTCAAAAGTAAGGAGCAAGCTCTAAGCAAATAAGCAGGAGTAGGGTTGTAGGCGAATACCCCAGGCAGGACCTGTCATTTTGTTTTTAAAACATGTTTTGAAATATTTGAGACAATATTTTTGAAATTTTGAAATAATAAAGCACACAGAATATCATACTAAACACCAAGGTACCCACCCCCCAGAGTTTTCCAAAACAAATGAAAGCATCAATTAATAGGTTCAAGAACTATTATAAAATCCAAACAGAATAAATATGAATTTCAGGGATGCCTGGGTGGCTCAGCTGGTTAAGCGTCTGCCGTCAGCTCAGGTCATGATCTCAGGGTCCTGGGATTGAGCCCAGTATCAAGCTCCCTGCTTGGCAGGAAGTCTGCTTCTCCCTCTCCTTCCTACTACTTTTCTCTCTCGCTAGCTCTGTCACCATCTCTATCTCTCTCTCTCAAATAAATAAATTAAAATTTTAAGTGTATACATATATAAATTTAACAAATGAACTTTAAAGTGCACACATAAACACATCAAGGTAATATTTGCTAAAGCCTAAAGAAAAGGGGAGACTCATTCCTAGCTCAAAGAAATGAAATATTACCTTCAAAGTTGCGATAATAAAAAAATAAAAAATATTCTAAAAATATAATACAATAAAATAAATAAATAAAAATGAATTGCAATAATAATACTGATGGGTAACCTCTCAACAGAAATAGTGGAAACCAGAGGGCAAAAGAAAGATATCTTCATAAGTGCTGAAAGACTGTGTCTACCAACCCTAACATCCTCATGTAAGAAAAATATTCTCCAGAAATGAAAACCAGAGAAAGATCTTTTGCAGAAAAAAAGGAATGGAGAAATTAGTAACCAGCATATGTGCACTTAAAAAAGAAAAATAAGCCCTGAGGGCTGCCCAGGTATGTAGGAAGGAATGTAGTACACTAGAAAGGGTCAGTGTATGGGCAGATATATATGAAAATTAGCTGTATCAAACAGCACTGCACAGGGTTTGAAATAGAGAATTCAAATGCATGACAACAACAGTGCAGGAGGCAGGAAGGGCGGCTCAAAGGAATTTAAATGGGTTTTTTTGTTATTTTTTTTAAAAGATTTTATTTATTTATTTGAGAGAGAGAGAGGAAGAGAGAGAATGAGTGAGGGTAGGAGCAGAGGGAGAAACAGACTCCCTGCTGAGCAGGGAGCCCCATGCCTGGCTCCATCCCAGGCCCCCTGAGATCATGACCCCAGCCAGAGGCAGAGGCTTAACCAATTGAGCCATCCAGGTGTCCCAAATTTAAGTGTTTTAATTAAAATAACTGTGTTCATACACATTTTAAGGAATATCAGAAAGTAAATTACTAGAAATAAATTATTGAACATCTATTATCATAAATTAATGAAAGTCATCGAAACAAGATCAAAATTATGTAGACCCACATAATCTCTTTTATGATAAATCACCTAACACATGAGTAAATATGCTGTTTCTCATGCTTAATAATGCAGTGGAAGATGTAGCTAAAATAAGGGGGTGTTTTGGAGGGAAGAGTAGGATAAAAGGCATGATTTTCTTTCCATAAGCAGGTGCACACGTAGGTACTCTGGTGCTCGCTTTTTGCAATGTTTTGTAAATTATGGATAAAATTCGGAAATAATTCCATATACATTGTATGGAACGTATTTTGTGTATTTTGTGGAAAAGGAAAGCACCTTTGAGCAACTGTTGTATGTTGGTTGATGACACTAACCTTGGCCATTGCAATTTCAAGAAGAATGCCTTTTACTGTTTATGAGGAGTAGAGAAAGAATAGTTAGGAAAGAGAAGGTGGGGGAGAAACATGCAGGAGTTCCTAGAGTTGTGGGAGGGAACGAATACAAGGAAGCCCAAGTTTCTCTTCACTATCAGCATCCCAGTATCTGGCCAAAGCCTCATATAACCCCAAGGATATGCATAACTCAATTTGAAGACCATTAGTCTGGGTTTAGGAGAGGCATTCCAGAGTCCCAATCTGGGTATGTTTTCAGTTTTACTAGATATTGACAAATGGCTTCCTGAGCAGTCCAATCAGTTTAGACTCCCAGACCAGGAGGTTGGATACAGGACCTCCACGTTATTCTGATTTTTCAATGACGTTTGGGTTTTTCTTTTATCTTTCCCTGATTATTAAAAACGTTGAAGATCTTTTCATATGTTTATGCCCATTTCAGTTTCTTATGTGAGCCTGCTCTTTTTTATGAAGTGTATGTCTTTTTTTTTTTTTAACAAGGTATATTTACACATTCTGGAGACTCATACTTTGTCACTTGCATGCACTGGAGACATCTTCTGCCTGTCCATTGGAAGATTTATTAAACCTTTGGATACCTCAGCTTCCTGATATAAAAAAACAAGTACAATAATACCTTCTTCAAAAGGTCTTAAGCCACTTAATCCTCAAAACAATTCTATGGAGTTGATCTCATAATCAAGCCCATTTTTTCAGATGAAAAATCTTTTCTAAGTTACACCAAACTCCTTACCATAGAGGTTGTACCAATTTTTATTCTATCTTTAGAATATACATGTCCTTTTGCTCCACTTGAAATGATCAGACTTCAAAAGTTTTGCCCATATGGTATGTGTGAAATAGAATCTTTGTTTATTTTGCATTTCCCTGGTAACTAACAAGGTTGGATATCTTTTCATTCGTGTATTCTCTATTCTTGGATCCTCTTCTCTAAAATGCCTGTACATGTCTTTTGCTCATCCTTATTGAGTTATTTGTCTCTTTCTGGTTGATTCAAAAGTTTTCTTCATGTATTCTGGATATTTGTGGCAAGAAGTTTCTTCTAGTTTATAGCTTCTTTTTTATTCTCTTTATGCTGACACTTGATGACAACAAGTTCTTAATTTCAATATAATTTACATTGTTTACCTTTTCCTTTTTGGTTATGCTTTTTTTTTTTAGTTTATTACCTTCCTTTCGGTAAACCTTTCTATGTCATTCTGTTGTAGGTATATCTCTTGCAAGGACTGTGATCAAATCCGATAGCTTCTGATCTTTCCATGTATGGATTTAATTTGTTTACTTTTGTTATCACTGATATATTTATACTTATTTTTACCATCTTATTTTTTAAATTTACTACTTTCAATCCTTTTCACCAGGTTTCTCCCTTTCCTATCTTTTGTTGGGTTAACAAATTTCCATATATTCACTGCAATTTTAGAATCTACAGATTGCATATATACCTATTTGCCTAGGCTGTCTTAAATATTTAGCATATATATTTTTTAAAGATTTTTATTTATTTGAGAGAGAGAGTGAGAACAATCAGGAGGGAGGGACAGAAGGAGAGGCAGAAGGAGAAGCAGACTTCCCACTGAGCAGGGAGCCTGATGATAGGCTCAGTTTTAGGACCCTGAGATCATGACCTAAGCCAAAGGTGGAAATTTAACTGACGGCTTTACCTAGGCATCCCCACATATATTCTTTTTTTAAGTAGGCTCCACACCCAGCATGGAATCCAACAAGGGGCTTGAACTCATGACCTCAAGATCAAGACTTGAGTGGAGATCAAGAGTTGGTTGCTTAACCAACTGAGCCACTCAGATGCTCCCATTCTCAGTACATATTCTTAACCATAAATTTTTAATACAACCTAAAATCATTCCATATTTGTATGCTTTTAAGGACTTCAGCAGTATTTGAAATAAAATTGCCAAAATATCGATTACTGCTAAAGCTGGATGATGGGTAAACTGTCTTAAAGGACTGAGTATATTTAACTACCCATTGAATGTACACATACACACACAACACACACACATACAAATAATACCATTAAGGAAGAGTTTTAGTTTTTATCTTTTTTATAAAAACATGCAAAAATTGTTTTGAGGAGAATTTTTTCATTACATAAATACATTTCCAGAAACATTTGATCTGTTCCTATGCTCACTGTTTTTTGGTTGGTTGTTTTTGTATACCATGCTTTTCCTCTGGGTTCAAGTTTCCTCTCGATGGTGAAGAATCTTATTGAAGAATAGTCTCTTCAATAAGAGTCTGTGGCAAATTTTACTCTCCTTTTTTTGAGATATAGTTTAATTGGGTATAGAATTTAGGTTGATGGTTTTTTTTTCTCAACATAATATTTGAGAAATATTACTCCTTTGTCTTCATTGTAGTTGAGAAACCAGCTGTCTATGTAGTTGTCATTTCTTAGTGAATAATATGACTTTCTTTCTCTGGCTATTTTCAAGATTTCTCTTTCCCTATTTTGCTATCTCACCATAATGTGCCTGCTATGTAGATTTATTTCTATCTATACTGTATAATACTATTTTTTTTAAGATTTTACTTATTTATTTGAGAGAGAGAGAGCATGAATGCATGAGGAGAGGGGCAGATGGGGAGGAAGAGAGAGAGAGAAAAAAATCCCAAACAGACTCCCTGCTAAGCATAGAACCCTATGCAAGGCTTGATCTCACAACCCTGAGATCATGACCTGAGCCAAAACCAAGAGTCAGATGGTCAACTGACAGAGCCACCCATATAGGTGTCCCTATACTGTGTATTTCATTTTTCTTCTGGAACTCGTGTTAGAAATGCCTAAAGCCCTCCAGAATGTCTCCTTCACATCTTTAACTGATTGTTTTTATTTCCTTTATTTGGATGCCAGGTGAATCTCTTCCACATTCTGCCAATTTACTAGTTCTCCAGTTCTTTCTGAACCAGAGTCTTTCCCAGCTATTGACTTCTCTTTCAAGAATTTTTTACTTCTGCTTATTTTTGTCTCTCTCTTTTTTAAAGATTTTATTTATTTGACAGAGAGAAACACAGTGAGAGAAGAAACACAAGCAGGGGGAGTGAGAGAGGGAGAAGCAGGCCTCCCACCGAGCAGGGAGCCTGATGCGGGACTCGATCCCGGGTCTCTGGGATCACGACCTGAGCCAAAGACAGTCGCTTAACCAACTGAGCCACCCAGGCGCCCCTATTTTTGTCTCTTTTATAAATATTATTCCTCAATGTGTCCTTTTGGAGAGTGACATTTAAGTTGAAAAAATCCAAATCATGCAAATTGACAGGTGTAGAGCATTCTAGGCAGGAAGAAAAGCTTTGGGAACTCATTCACCCCCAGAACTATGTGATCCTTAACCAGCATTTATTTTCAATTTGACCTATCTGATAAGCATAGCTAATTGTAACTCAGCATGTTGACTGAATCTAGAGGCTTTTGGTGTGAGAATTCTGAGTTAGGCATTATTTGGTGCACACCCTGATACGCAGAAGCTTTACACCTGGTAGGTCCGTTCAGCCATATTATATCCAGGGGCAAACATGGTCATGAACTGATTGAGCAGCAGAATGCATAGTTTTAGTTGGAGAAAATAACAAAATGCAAGTTTTATTTCTATATTAATCATGTGCTTTATGGAAATCAATAAAACATTTTATAAATATAAACAATAAAACAATTCAATGTCACCACTTAGCACCATCTTGATTATATATAAAAAATGAAAACTTAGACATTAAAATCATATAGTACAGGGGCGTCTGGGTGGCTCAGAGGGTTAAGCCTCTGCCTTCGGCTCAGGTCATGATCTCAGGGTCATAGGATCGAGCCCCACATCAGGCTCCCTGCTCAGCAGGGGGCCTGCTTCCCTCTCTTTCTCTGCCTACCTCTCTGCCTATTTGTGATCTCTCTCTCTCTGTGTCAAGTAAATAAAATATTTTAAAAAATCATATAGCACTAAAGTGTAATATAGGTGATCCAAATACCCCCAAACTATGCTTATACTGATTTTCTTTAGAATATGATTGAATTTGCATTAACAAAAAAAATTTACCCTGGTTTGAATTTGAATATCCCCAGTTGTAAAACTATTGCTCTCAGTCCCTGTAGATGGCAGAGAAATTTTGGGTGGTGGTAGTCGTAGACAGCCTTGATATTCTTTTCCCCAGGCCACATCACCTTTGATAATATAGTCATATGCCTCTTTTCTTCCTCTCCCCTTCCTCCTTCTGGCCAAGGACCATTCTTACAGCTGCCTGTTTTGAACCAGAGTCTAGTATTGCATCTTCTGACTAGCAGAATAACACATTCACATATCTTGCGCTCTCTAATGCAGTGAGATTTCCTATCATCTCCTTGGCACAACCATGCACTGCGTCTACACATAGCACAGCACCGTGGTCCTGCCGGTTGGATGCATGTCCTCTGCCCACTATGGAATCACATTGAACATTTTCCTGTTATAAACTTAATAGTGTTGTCTTTGTGTTGCATTCATCTTCCTCATTTCTTATGGTGCTTCTCCTAAAGTAAAAATATTTAGATTAAAAAGGCTGACTACTCTACAGAGAGATTTAAATTTGTAACTCTCTTCTGAAATTCTTTGACAAAGTGTAAGTGATGTTAAGTTCTTCATAAACACTGCAGAAAAAGAACTATCTTACTTTGGGGCTTGGCTAGTTTTTGTAAATCTTTTTGAATGAAATGATTCAAATACAGAAGTTATTTTCACAGAAAGAGAAAGCTTTCTCCAACTTCTCCTCAGGAGGAAGTTAATGCCTTAAATGTATTATTCACTTCCTTCATGAGAACAACATTCTGAGCAAAGAACCTGTTGTTTCTGTCAATATCCTGTTTCAATTTGTTAGGAAAAGCCATATAGAAAGAATGTTTAGTGCCAAGGAAATCAATGATCTGATGAACCAACAGATCAAATCAGTTAAGATAAAATCAAATCCACATTTTAAAATATTTCTTCTATTTGCTTAGATATATAGGTATAAATAAGCTCAACAAAATTAACTTTTAAAATAAATATAACCTGTTAAGGTAAGATGAAAGATGTCATTAGTGAACTTTCCATGGCTTTTGAGGTTTCTGCATGGCCTAAAGGGCTAACAAAATGTGGTTTCTTCTATCTCCTCCAAACACAAACTGTGCCTTATGCCTCTTGCTAATTTTGTTCTACTTGTGCCAGACTTCTGTTAGCAACTAAAGCAGGTCAAGCTCTTTCCTATCACAGAGCCTGCCTGGAGTATCCTTCTGCCTCTTTTCATCTTAAGTCTCTCCTCAAAGCAGTCTTCTCTGACGACCCTATCCAAAGTAGGTTATCCACCTTAGCCCTGGTCACAGTTCCCTGAGTATTTCCTGCATAGTACTAATTAGAAGCCTCAAGTTTCTTATTTCTTGGTTATTGATGGTATTTTACCTACCCTATAATGTAAGCCACACAAGGGTAGGGATCTAATTTGTCTTGTGCTCTATCCCTAAACCTTATGTGCCTGGTACAGGAGTCTACTAGCCAATGGCATCTTCATGATATAACCACTTCATATTTAGAAAAATAGTCAGTGTCATTCAAACAATAAATGCACAGATACCTATCTGAATTTCATGCAGAAAAACACAGAATTTAAGATATTTTGAAAGCCAGTCAAACCCTAGCCTTTGGGTATGAAATGAATTCATTTTTTAATTCTGAATGCTAGCCACTAGAGGGAGACATAGCCAAATACTATACTCAAATTCTGAGATTTTTTTTTTTTCCATTAGACTTTTTGAAGTCCTTCAGCCCAAACTTCTTTCTAGCTTTCCTGGAAAATGTCCATCCAACTTTTTAAAACAAACCAAATATATGTGTGTATGTTACATATTATGTACATACATATATATATAACGGAGAATTCACAACCCTGTGGGGACAGAGTATTCTTTTTTTTTTTTTAAAGATTTATTTATTTATTTATTTATTTATTTGACAGAGAGAAACACAGTGAGAGAGGGAACACAAGCAGGGGGAGTGAGAGAGGGAGAAGCAGGCTTCCCACCGAGCAGGGAGCCCGATGTGGGGCTCGATCCGGGGTCTCCAAGATCATGACCTGAGCCGAAGGCAGTCGCTTAACCAACTGAGCCACCCAGGCGCCCCAGGGGACAGAGTATTCCAATGCTGGGCACGGCTCACCCAAAAAGTCCTCTTGTCAGAGATGGTCACATAGTAGGTTTACCTAGTCCCACGAACACAGCTAGATAATTGTCTATTCATTTTGAATACCCAGGATATTGACCTGAGAACTGATAGAACAGACTGGACAACAAGAGGGAAAAAAGAAGTCACATTGAAGAAGTTAGGGAGTACAGAGACAAGGTTTGGGGAAGAAACAAACTGTGGGTTTGGGGAAGGGGAGAGAGCCCTGGCCACAGAGAAAGGTGAGAGATGGAAGATGGCACAGGGATAAGCACAAGAACTCTTCCCCAAAGCCAATGAGAGGGGCTGATTTTTGTGAGTTTTTGAAACTGGTGGGATGCAAAGACTGGAGTTTTAGAGGTTTACAGGCTTGGCTGGGATAGAGATCTGAAGACTCTGCCTACTCCTGGAGAGGAGGCAGGCAAACAACCACAGTGTCCACTGTGCAAACTGAGGCTCACCTGGAGCACATGTGGAAAGACTGTTCATGTTTTTGGGAGGGCATCTGGCCTCTCTGGAGACAAAAGAACTGGAGGACGTCATTTCCCACGTCCTCATCCCAATACCAGAGGTGCAGAGACACGTGCTGAGGACAGCTAACTGGACACTGGCTGTTTAGCTTGCTTTGCTCCGAATCTCACACCCCTGTACTCCAGCACATGTGCCCTTCAAGGTCAAACCTGTATCAGTCCCAATTCCGAGAGACCTTTTCTTAGAGGACCAGTATAGGTCCTTGCCGCAACAGGTCCCTGAAGCTTGGAATCTTAAAAGGGCTTGGGTAGAGCCCAAGGTGCGCTGTGCTTCTCTAAGCAGGCAACCAACCCAGAGACAGACACTGGAAAACACCTGTGACACATGAGAGGAAATTACTCACTACTCAGAAAGAGATTGCCAGAGAGCAGCAAGCACTGACTCCCCTCTCCAGGGACAAAGGACCAGTGTGGCACCATATCCCTCTGCTGCCCCTCAGCATAAACCAACTTTAGTAAACATCACAATGGCAACACTCGCTACCTAACCTGCTTACACAAAGTCCTACCTCACTTAGCTCTGCTGCTTCTGCTTTTCTCAAGCAGATACGCCTAAGGCCAGTGCTGCAGTTCTCTTCCCCAGCAGACCAGCACCAACCACTGCACAGACCACATCTACTGACCACAGAGTTCTACAAAGCTTCATTTCTAGTGGAAATAGCATCAAGTGTCATTAAACAAGCAGACAAGAGCACACCTAGTTAAAACTTGCTGCAATCTGGCCAAGATCCAAACACTCCTCACTGCTTACAAGGAGAGCCTCTGCAGCGACTGGCCTGAGAGACAGAGTGGACAAAACACAGAAGTTTAAAGAATCCAGCACACACCAGAGACACTTCCTGAAACAACAGGTCCTGGCCACTCTATGACCTCTTCTTCATAAAGCATTACTCTCAGAAACAGGAAACACAACAGGTTCTTCGAACAGAGAGAAGAAGGCAAACACCTAACAAAATGCTAAGGTACAGGAATTCATCTGAAATGAAAGAACAAGAAAAGATCACCACCAGAGATCTAATCAAAGCAGATATAAGTAATACGCCTGATCCAGAATTTAAAGGAATAATAAATATAGTAGGTGGGCTTGAGAAAAGAATTGAAGATTTCAGGGAGACCTTACTAAGATACAAAAGAATGAAAAAACAACCAGACTGAAATGAAAAATGCATTAACAATGATTTGGAACTGATAGATATAATGACCACAAGGATGAAAGAAACAGAGGAATGAATAAGTGATACAGAATCCAAAATAATGGAAAATAATAAAGCTGAACAAGAGAGAGAGAGAGAAAAACACTTTGGATAACAAGAGCACACTCAGGGAACTTTGTAATTCCATCACGTAATAATATTCTTATCATAGGAGTCCCAGAAGAAGAGAGAGAAGGAAAAAAATAAATTAATTAAAATTAAAATTAAAAAAAAAGAAGGGGGAATGAAGGATTATTGGAGGAAATTATAGATGACAAATTCCCTAATCTGGGGAAGGAAACAGATATCCAGATACAGGAGGCACGACAACTCTCCTCAAAATCAACAAAAGCAGGCCAACACAAAGACCTATTTTCATAAAATTTGCAAAATAGAGCAATAAAGAAAATTTTCGAAAAGCATAAGACAAAAGAAGTACCTAATTTACAGGGTGCCTAGGTGGCTCAGTGGGTTAAAACCTCTACCTTCAGCTCAGGTCATGATCTCAGGGTCCTGGGATCAAGGCCCCCATCAGGCTCTCTGCTCAGCAGGGGGCCTGCTTCCTCTTCTCTCTCTGCTTTCCTCTCTGCCTACCTGTGATCTCTCTCTCTGTCAAATAAATAAATAAAATCTTTTAAAAAAGAAAAAGAATACTCCTTTCTTTGGGAAAAAAAAAAAAAAAAAAAGAAGTACCTAACTTACAAAGGAAGACCCATAAGGCTAGTTGCAGATTTTTCAACAGTAACTTAGCAAGTCAGAAGACAGGGCCAGGATATATTCAAAATGAAGAACAGGGGAAATCTGCAGCCACGAATACTCTATCTAGCAAGGCTGTTGTTCAGAATGGAAGAACAGATAAAGTTTCCCAGACAAACAAAAACTAGAGGAGTTTGTGACCACTAAACCAGCCCTGCAAGAAATATTAAAAGGGACTCTTTGAATAGAAAGGAAAGACCAAAAGCAACAAAGACTAAAAAGGAACAGAGAAGTCTCCAGAAACAACAACAAAACCGGTAATAAAATGGCACTAAATGCATATCTATCAATAATTACTCTGAATGTGAATGGAATAAACAATCTAATCAAAAGACATAGGGTGTCAGGATGGATTTAAAAACAAAGACCCATCTGTATAGTGCCTACAGCGACTTGTTTTAGACCCAAAGACAACTGCAGTGAAGGGAGAGGGTGTAGAAACTTATATTGTGCAAATGGATATTAAAGGAAAACCAAAGTAGCAATACTTATATCAGACAAACTAGATTTTAAACCAAGGAAACTAACAAGAGATGGAGAAGGACCCTATACCATAACAAAGAAAAATATCCAACAAGAAGATCTAACAATTGTAAGTATTATGCCCCAATTTGGGAACACCCAAATATACAAAACAATTAATAACAAACATAAAGGAACTCATTGATAATAACACAATAATCGCAGGGGACTTGAACACCCCACTCATAGCAATGGACAGATCACCTAAGCAGAAGATCAACAGGAAACAATGGCTTTAAATGACACACTGAAACAAATGGACTTAACAGATACGTTCAGAACATTCCATCCGAAAACAGCAGAATATACATTCTCCTCAAGTGCACATGGGAAATGCTCCAGAATAGATCACATACCAGGTCACAAATCAAGCCCCGACAAGTACAAAAAGATTGAGATCATACCACGCATATTTTCTGACCACAAAGTTCTGACAGCTGACGTCAACCACAAGAAAAAAGAAATGGAAAGAATACAAATACGTGGAGGCTAAACAACAGGCTACTAAGGAATGAATGGGTCAGCCAGAAAATCAGAGAGTACATGGAAACAAATGGAAATGAAAACATGATGATGCAAAACCTCTGGGATGCAGCAAAAGCAGTCATAAGAGGAAAGTATGTAGCAATACAGGCCTAGCTCAAGAAGCAAGAAAAGTCTCAAACAACTTAGCCTTACACCTAAAGGAGCTAGAAAAAGAACAACAAATGAAGCCTCATGCCAGCACAAGGGAAACAATAAAGATGAGAGCAGAAAAAAGGATACAGAAACAACAACAACAACAAAACAGTAAAGAGATCATTGAAACCAGGATTTGATTTCTTGACAAAACTGATAAAATTAAAAGCCCCCTATTCAGACTTATCAAAGAGAAAAGAGAAAGGACCCAAATAAATAATGTCACAAATGAGAGAGAGACATAACCAACACCACCGAAATACAAACAATTAGAATACTATGAAAAACCAGGGCGCCTGGGTGGCTCAGTTGGTTAAGTGACTGCCTTCGGCTCAGGTCATGATCCCGGACACCCGGGATCGAGTCCCACATTGGGCTCCCTGCTCGGCGGGAAGCCTGCTTCTCCCTCTCTCATTCCCTCTGCTTGTGTTCCCTCTCTGGCTGTGTTTCTCTCTGTCAAATAAATAAATAAAATCTTTTTTTAAAAAAAAAAGAATACTATGAAAAACCATATGCCAACAAATTGGACAATACAGAAGAAATGGATCAATTCCTGGAAACAAACTATCCAAACAGAAACAGGAAGAAATAGAAAGCTTGAACAGGGCCATACCAGCAAAGAAATGGAATCAATAATCAAAAATATCCCAACAAACAGAAGTCCAGGGCCAGATGGCTTCACAGGAGAATTCTACCAAACATTTTTTTTTAAAGATTTTTATTTATTTATTTGACAGCGAGAAACGCAGCCAGAGAGGGAACACAAGCAGAGGGACCGAGAGAGGGAGAAGCAGGCTTCCCACCGAGCAGGGAGCCCGATGTGGGGCTCGATCCTGGGTCTCCAGGATCATGACCTGAGCTGAAGGCAGTCGCCCAACCAACTAAGCCACCCAGGCGCCCCTCTACCAAACATTAAATGAAGAGTTAATACCAATTCTTCTCAACCTATTCCAAAAAATAGAAATGGAAAGAAAACTTCCAAACCCATTCTATTACCCTGATTCTAAAACCAGACACAGACTCCACTAAAAGAAGAGAACTACAGGCCAGTATCTCTGATGAACATGGATGCAAAAATTTTCAAGAAAATACTAGCAAATCAAATCCAGTTGTACATTAAAAGAATCATTCACCACAATCAAGTGGGATTGATTCCTGGGCTGCAAGTCTGGCTCAATATTTGCAAATCAACCGATGTGAAATACTACACTGATAAAAGAAAAGATAAGAACCATATGATCCTCTCCATAGACATGCAGAAAAAGCATCTGACAAAATTTAACATACATTCTTCTTTCTTAAAAGATTTTATTTATTTATTTATCTATCTATCTATCTATCTATCTATCTATCTATCTGTTTATTTATTATTTGACAAAGAGAGTGTGTGTACAAATGGGGGAGTGGAAGGTAGACGGGGAGAAGCAGGCTCCCCACAGAGCAGGGAGCCCCATGCAGGGCTCGATCCCAGAACCCTGAGATCATGACCTGAGCTGAAGGCAAATGCTTAGCTGACTGAG
>PITA01019812.1:0-36563 GCA_004023965.1 Spilogale gracilis
TGGAGGGTGTGTGCCGGGAGTTAATGTTTAGTGAGTCCCATGGGGATAATGAAACAGGACGGAAGGCAGTGATAGCTGCACAACCACGCATTTACATGACGCCACAGAACTGTACACTCAGAAGTGGTTACAGGGGTATATTTTATATGTACTTCCCCTTAATATTGAACTACCTATGGGGAGATCATGGGAACAGGGATGAAGGGGAAGCCAGTGTTGACAGTTGGGCTCTCGAACCCGGAGAGTGATGTACTGCACCCTCAGCAGCCGAGAGGCGCCCCAAACTGCTATTTGATATTTTTCCTTTAAATTCAATAGCCTAAGGAAATTTGCCCCACAGGCCAATTTATATTATCGCAAGTGGAAAACCTGGATCAGCTTTCCTGGCCCAAGGTGCGTGTCCCTTTCCCTGATCTGCTAATATTCTCATTTTGACTGTTGATGGCGCGTTGCTACCATCTTCAGTACTTATCCTTACAGAGTTCAGATTAATTCCGTAAACTCCTTTCCACGCCTCCATCACTTCCTCTGGGAAACGACTGAATACAACTAATTACAGGGTCCCCGACCCTGTTGTCTGCTTGGGTTTTGCCAGGGCCAGGCCAGGCAGAAGCAGCACTAAATACCAGTGGTACCGTTTTTTTTCTTTTCTTTCTCTCTTTTCTCTCCTTTCTTTCTTTCTTTTTCTTTTCTTTCCTTTCTTTCTTTCTTTCTTTTCTTTTTCTCTTCCTTCCTTTCTTTCCTTTCTTTCTCTCTTTCTTTTTTTCTTTCTTTCTTCTTTCTTTAAGATTTTGTTTATTTATTTGACAGAAACACAGCTAGAGAGGGAACACAAGCAGGAGGTGTGAGAGAGAGAAGCAGGCTTCCCTCTGAGTAGGGAGCTCATGCGGAGTTGGGTCCCAGGACTCGGGGATCATGACCTGAGCCCAAGGCAGATGCTTAATGACCGAGCCACCCAGGTACGCTGTGGTACTGCTTTTAATCCATGTTTAGAAAGATCAGAGCCAAGTCCGCGGTCTATAAAAACAAGCCTTTTGTTAGTGAGGTGGATCATGGGAGTCTGGAATGAAGTGAGAGTGAGCGAGAGGGTGCTGTAGGGTGGGCACGTGGGCTGTGCTGAAACATACCTGAGGGTCACCTTGCTTTTCCCTCAAGGCAGCAGAAGTGGATTTTTTATTCTGAAACTTACAGGGTCCTTTATTAGAACACAGTAGTAGGAGTGCAAAATGAACCACACAGCAACAGTTGTTATGCCAGTAATAGAACTCTTCCATGATTTAGAATAGATCAAAACACATTTGCTTCCCATAAAAATGCCAACCGAGTTAATAAGCCAGGCTTTTTGTTTTGAAGTAAGCTCTGTGCCCAGTGGAGGGCTTGAACTAATGACCCAGAGATCAAAAGTCGCAGCTCTACCAACTCAGCCAGCCTGGGTGTCTCCCCATAGCTGGCCTGTTTGACATTTAAAAAGTATTGCCAATGAAAATGGAACCCTTTGGGGCCCCTGCCTGGCTCAGTCAGTAGAGCTTGACTGTTGATCTCTGGGCCATGAGTTCAAGTCCCATGTTGGGCATGGAGCTTACTTAAAGAAAATGGAACACTTTTAGGCTCCCTGCTCACTGGCCAAAGGACAGTAACAGAGTGGGAAGGAGTTAAAGGTATATTGGAGACTGACTTTCTCCTTGGCATGATTAGAAAGTTTGAAGTGAACTGAAAAGAGAATAACTTTCCCTCCAGATGTCCTGATGTCTTTTAACACCATGTCCAGACATCACCTGTAAATCACCTCTTGTTCCCTCTGTGACACGTGTCCTCAGATGGGGGATGCTGCTGTAAGCACTGAGCTGGGTAAAGAGCTAGGCTGTCTGCCTGGCTGGGGGCAGAAGGTTGGGACCTGGCCTAATGATGCAGAGGCCCTAGTCTGCCCTGCACACAGTGTTCCTTTAAGGTCTAGCACCTTTGTTCCCTCAGGAGCTAGACTCTGAGCTCTGTTTGCCTAGCAGTTTGGCCTGGAAGAATTTCCGTAGGTTTCAGAGTCAGACAGATCTGCATTAATTCACCTCCTGGCCCAAGGGACCTGACCTTGTCAGTTGCTAGCGAGGAATAAATGAGATAAGGGGATATGTAAGTTTCTGTCCCAGATCTTGGCACATAATAGGTGTACAATCATGGCATCTGTTACTCTCTGTATCTTGGACTTAGGATAGCAACAGATCATCCAACCATTTCCCACATATTGGCTTTCAGCTTCATGGTCACAGGATGGCTGCTACAACATAGACATTGCATCTGCATTGAAGGCAGAAGGAGGAAGGAATAGAATATGCTATCTCTTCCTTTTATCCAAAACCAAAAGCCTTCCCTTGTCAAGGATCTAGCTGGCCAGCCCTGGTCACCTGGATGCCCAGAGATACAAGGCAGTCTAGAAAAATCATTAAAGAGGAGGCTAGGGTTGTCATGACTTAGCCCAGATATTTTCTACCACATTGCCTGGAGTAAAAAACAGGGACCCTGCTAGTAGGATAGAAATGGGTAGTGGCTGATGAAAAAGCAGCCCACAGCATCTGCCCCAGCATGGTTATTTGACTCCTGATGGTTCCCCTGCCCCTGAATGAGCTTAAGTGAGGAAGGAGACTGAGACTGACTTAATTTTGCCAAGAAGGCTGGGTACAGATGGGAAGCTTCCAGAAATAAAACCCAGAATCTCTTCACAAGCATTTGCATGCCCTGTTCCCATTTCTAGAAAGTCTTTTTCTCCTCTTCTAGGGATTAACACATTCATCCTTCCCCACTTGGGTTTTTCTCTGGGAAGCTGGTCTGACCCCTACTCTCTCCCTCAACTAGTCCAGGAGAAGGCATGTTTGAGCCCACGAGAAAGGGAGAAAAGGAGTAAAGTGAGTTCAAGGGAGAGCCCAAGCCTGACTTGGGTGGGGTGGGGGCAAGCAGGAAGGCTTCATGGAGGCAATGGCTTTTATTCATCTAATGAACCTCTCATCCCCTGTCCTTTTCCAGGCCCTGTGATGGGCCCTGGGGCATCAGGTGAATGGAAGGTCTTGGGTAGCATGATGAGCTGTCCTGTGCCAAGGGAGGCCTGTGTGGCTTTGGAGACCTTGATGGCAGGGAGCATCCAGGCTGCCAGGAATGCCCCTTCCCAGTCAAAGTGCCTCTCCTCTATCCTGGATGCTGGGCATGGGGATCGGAGCCAACGCAGCTCATTGTCAGAAGTTTCAGTCCGTCCATTGTGCAGATGGATAGCCCCAGAAGTCACAGCTCACTCTATGATCCTGTGGCCCAGCTCTTTGCTTCCACTGCTGAGCTCTGGCAAAATCTAATCACCAGAAATCCAGACATTTTTCCAGGTGGAAAGGGGTTTGTAACATTAAGGTTCCTCTGTAAGCCCTCAGCCTGGGGTGTGGATGTCACTGTCAAGTCCATGAGGAGGCAGAGAGGCTACCCAGGAAAGGCTCATTTGGTCGGTGGCATAAAGTTAAAGTGGTGAGCTCTGGCAACACCTCAGTCCAAAATGATGGTAGTAAACGGAAAACTAGATTGCCATTCACAAAAATCCTAAATTATACCAACCTCGCAGCAGTGCAGTATTGTGTAACTGTCCCCTTGGACACCAGGGCCACTTCCCTTAAAGGACGTGTGGCTTTAATACCCATTCCTCATACATTATTTTCATGCTGGAATCGGAGCCATTCTAGGGATGGGTTGGAGGCAGGGGTGCATCTGCCTGTTCTCTGGGCAGAGTCTGGGCGGGAACAGCTTGAGGCAGAAAGGAGGCTGGCAGGGAGTTGGCTATTAGAAAGATATGTCCCCTGCACTTTCCCTGGCCCCAAAGTCGCCTCCTGCAACTACCTGCTCCCTGTGGATTTCTTCTCAGCCCCTCCAGAGCCCTGCCTCTGGGCCTGGAAGCTGATCTCTGGGTTGGAATTGACCCCGACTCCACCTGGGCTGCAGTATGGACTTCCACCGGTAGGTGGTGCATCTGCCGGATGTTGAGGAATTGGTGGCGAATGAAAGAATGAGACAGGAAGCTCCGGAGACAAGGGGGCAGCCCATACTTTAGCATGAAGGCTCACTTAGGTCAAGGGGTTATACTCTAAAATGATCCATTCGGAAGTTACAGGATGACACCTCTACATGATGGAGCCAACCCTGACTCCCTGTCCAGGGAACAGACATCCGAGATAACTGGTATCGTGCCTTTTGTAGCAAGGTACCATTCCCTGTGTCATAGATCTACTCGGCTTTGAAATTGCCACAGTTTTGCTTCTTTTTCTTTCAGAGTGAAACAACTTTCAACCTAATATCAGAGAAATGTGACATTCTATCAATTCTTCGGGATCATCCTGAAAACAGGATTTACCAGAGGAAAATCCAGGTGAGAGAGATTTGCAAGGGAGAGGATCTTAGAGCGAAGGTGCTGGAGCCACTTTGAAAGCAGAATGTCTTAGCATTGGGGCCAGGCTCCCGGGCAAATTAAAGGGCTCCAAGAATATTTTGATGTTGGGCATTTGCCTCAGTGAGAAATCTTTTAGTTGCAATATATATAGCAATTAAAAAAAAATTTTTTTTTAAAGCTAGGTACTATCCTAAGTGCTTTATTTACTCACTGAGACCTCATTATAACGTTGCAAAGCCAGAACTTTTATTAACATTTTATAGCTAAGGAAACTGAGGCACAGATATTCAATGACAGGCCCATAGTCCTACAGCCAGTCAGTGGACAAAGGGTTAGACCAGGAAAGCCTGTTCTCATAAGCTGCACCCATAAGCACAGTGCTAGGGCGTCTCTCAGCAGAGAAGGGCCACTCTAGCTGGGCTCTACAGGAGTTGGTTTGAAGGATGCAGGGGCATAGCTCACAAGACCGGGGCAGGAGGAGGAGCCTGGGCTCTGTCCATCTCTGGGGCAGCATGCCTCTGCTTCTGCTCATTGGCAGGACTGTCTCCTGCAGCCGCAGGGACTTATGTGCCCTGGAGCCCTCTCAGGAGATGAGACAGGGTTCCCGAGGGGCATGACCTTCCCTACTGGCCTAAGGGGAGCCTTGTTAGCTTCATGCCTTCTTGTTGCTGTGGTGGACATGTTTAAAGGCCTGGCCAGACCACTTAGTTATGTCTGAGGTGGCCTTTTCTATGGACTGTGCAGACTCCTGGCCCACTGCTCACCCCCACCCCACCCCACCCCAGCCCTTAAGGCCTTTGCTCAGCCATGCCTCCCCTGTGCCATGCACGCCACCTCTGCTCCTCTCAGTGCTACTACTCCAGGAAGCCTTCCTAGACTTGATGCCACTGTTCCGAGGCACCCCCGTGACCCCTTGTCCTGTCAGAGTTGTGTAATGGTCCGTCTTCCCCAGACTGTAGGCTGCCTGAGGGTGGGCCATGACCTGTTTGTCATCCGGTGACTGCCACAAGGACAGGCTCGGCACGATTTTACGTTCATGTGATGAAGGATAGCTGGGAGACTGAAGGCTCTGAGGAGGTAGCAGGTGCTACCTGGGGGAGCTGGGGGCCCTGGCCCACACAGGACATAACACGAGGGGTGATAGTGGTGCAGATGTCCACATTTCCTTCTTTGCCCCACAGGAACTCAGCAAAAGGTTCACCGCGATCCGCAAGACCAAGGGGGATGGGAACTGCTTCTACCGGGCCTTGGGCTATTCCTACCTGGAATCCCTGCTGGGGAAGAGCAGGGAGGTCCTCAAGTGAGTGGGTGTAAGGGACTGCCGGGCGGGCTTGGGGACCCTGGATCTTCCTGACGGGGTATCCTAGGCACGGTCCTGCCAGACCTGGAGAGTGAGCAGCCGTGGTGGGGGTGGGAGCAGCCAGGCGGTCTGGGATGGAACCAGTGACTTAAGTTCACCTAGGTGGGTTGCACTAGTTGCCTTTCTGAAGACTCACTCCAAGAAGAGAACGAAGCTTTGCCTATTCTGTGATTTCAGCCGCCCCAGTTCTTGAATGTGTGTAACCAGGTATCCACCTAGTCAGGCCTGGGTCTTGAACCGATGCTGAGGAAGGTCTCTGTTCAGCAGCTGCTCCCTAGAACGACCCTTGAGGCCTTTGTGTCTGGGCTCAGCAAACTGCCTGGATTGTTGAGTGCGCTACCGGTTCAGTCCGCCTAGGGCAGGCTTCTGTTTCTCCCCAACTCCCGGGAGATGCTGCCAGGTCGCAGAACACACTCATTAGCAAGGAGCTAAAAGACCTATTTCTTGATCTTGGAGCTCTTGCTGCCTTGAGAGGATCTGATGAAGCCCTCCCCACTCCTCCAGCACACACAGAAGCAGAGTGGCCTAGGTCACAGAGTACTCAGGCTTGATCCTTGGACCCAGGGCCAGACCTCCTTTGTGAGGGCAGCTTTCTCAACAGCAGCACGCCTCTCACATTTCAGGCTGGAACATTCTTGTTGTGGGGTGGACCTGGGCATTATAGGGTGGTTAGTAGCGTTCCTCGCATCCACCCACTAGATGCACCTTCCTCCCCAAGTCATGCCCATCAAAAATGTCTCCAGATTCCATCAGAAACCTCTTTGGTTGGGGAAAAGTCAACCCTGAGAATGGCTAGGTTAAGGCCATCCTCTCCTGTTCAAAATATAGATTCCCTCAGAAGGGACAGAAATTCGGCCACCCATTCTTATATGGAACGAGTCATTCCTGAATGACAGAGTTCCTTTTGATGGAGAGTCACTATCTCAAGTCCCTTTCCTCCGCCATCTCCCCGCAGCTCTGTAAGGTCGAGACAGTGCAGTTCAATGCAGGGATTTTCCCCACCACCTGTGTCCCCCAGAGTTGTGCCATGCTGAGGTCCAGGGCTCCAGACCTCACTCTTGCTTACTTGCTGTGTGACTTTGGGAAGTAACCCCACCTCTCTGAGCCTTGGTTTCCACATCTCAGGGTGTTGCACAGACTCAGCAAGGTGATGCTTGCACAGCTCAGCCTTGCGCTAGGCTTCCCCCTGCACTCCTTCCAGGGCACCCTCCCTCCCTGCATTCATCACCTAGCAGGACATCATACACAGCCCCTGCTCTAGGCCCTGGGGATACAGCAGAGAGCAAGAAATAAACGCCCTGTCTGTGGAGCAGGCATGCTAGTGAGAGAAACAGTATGTGATGTCAGATGGGGAGAAGTATTGTAGAAAACAAACAGATGGGGAAGGTGGCCAAGTTGTTCAGGACAGGGGCAGGAGGCAGGGGGTAGGGGTGTTGCAGTTTTGTTTTTTTGGCTTCTTTTTTAAAGATTTTATTTATTTGACAGAGAGAGATCACAAGTAGGCAAAGAGGCAGGCAGAGAGCAGGCAGAGAAAGAGGGGGAAGCAAGCTCCCCACTTAGCAGAGAGCCCGATGCGGGCCTCGATCCCAGGACCCTGAGATCATGACCTGAGCCAAAGGCAGAGGCTTTAACCCACTGAGCCACCCAGGCGCCCTAGGGTGTTGCAGTTTTAAGTAGGGGTTGGAGGTAAGGGGGCATTGCCTCATGGGCCTCTATAAAGACCCTGAATTTCAGCCTGAATGAGATGGATCCTCCTAGCATCTAGCAGAGCATCGCCTGACCTGCTGGTCACTATCCACAGGATAGACCGGGAGGACACAGCAGGGGATATGCTCAGGGAAAGGAGAGGATAGTGGCAGCATGGGTAGGTGGAAGGGATGGGTTGGATTCCAGATTCCTACAGAGGAGGCATCAACAGGACTCGCTCACGGCTGGGTATGGTGCAGGAGCTGAGGGGAGTCCAGGATGACTGCTAAGTGTGTTGCCAGAGCGTTCTCAGGATGGAAAAGCCACTTGTTGCAAAGGGGGACTGGAAAAGACTGGGAGCTCTGCTTTGGTGATGCTGAGTCCAGAATGTCTGTGAGCCTTCCACAGGGATGTCCACCAGGCAGTGGGATGTACAGAGTGGTGTGACCCCAATTTACAGTTGAGTACACAGAACCTCGGAAAGGTTACAAGCCTTGCCCAATATCACACTGAAGCGGCGCGCAGCAGAGAGCGCCTCGCCCGAGTCCCAACGCCATCGTCCTTTCCTGCACTCATCTTGCTAGCCTGGTCTTGGCTGGGCCTGTGTGGCACTCATCAGTGCTTAGTACAGGGGTCAGCAGTCACTGGTGAGGAATCAATATGGGAATGCCGCTGGGGTTCAGGGAGGCCAGGGAGGGGAAGGGGGGCTGAAAGCCCGAGAGCAGCTGAACAGCAGGGCCACCAACTGCCAGCACAGGGGGTCCCCACACATGCCCTGGACAGCACAGACTTCCCTCTCCTGGTTTAGATGTTTGTGCCCCACACATGCCACCTGAGCCTTGGGAGATTTCCCCTTGTGAAAACCCCTTTCCTGTCCCCTTGGGAGTCCAGCCTCCCTTCCCAGGGGATGGACTGCAGTTCAGCCAGTGCCTGCTGCCCACCCCGCCCCCCGCCCCAGAGCCTGCCTGCTTGGTTCCCCTAGCACAGGCTGTTCCCCTCCCTCCACAGACCAGTCGCTTGTTCTGTACCTCATCTCTGCTGCTAAACATGTCCTGGGGCCAGGGGCTGCTGGGACTCCTTGCCACGCCCCCAGGTACCAGCACTGGTCTTGGAAGGGGGCTGCGCTGTGAGGGGCCTGCAGTGGGAGCAGAGAGGGAAGAGCCAGCACAGACAGAGCAAGGGCCACTGGACCAGGTTTAAAGGGTGGCCAGTGCCGACAAAGGTTTCACAGCTGTGGGGCAGGGAGGTCTAATTGGCGGTGTGAACACATTCTGTGCTAGAAATACTCCTTTCGTGACTGGTTTTCAGGCTACCATCATGGGTCACTGAGCAGGGAGCAGGGAAGAGATAAAATACACCCCACAGCCCAGTCATATCTTTACCACCACACACAAGCTCAAGGGCAGAGATAATTAGGAAACTGAGTTTTGAATATCTTTGTGTTGTAGTATAGTTCAAGTAATGTTTAACACCTGGCTGGCAAAATCTTGAAAACTGAACAGTTAATTAGCTCTTGTGAGTAAGTACAGGCCGCAGGTTGATGGGACACCGTGCTAAGGGGTGAGATGCAAATGGGGAATGGCCCTGGGGTGGGAGGGAGGCTGAGAAGGGAAAGGAGGTTGAGGAGCTAGGCCAGGGTGTCCTAGGTGTCCTTTATGCTGAGGAACGATGTCCTGGGGGAGAGGGCTGGGCTAGGTCACTCTCCGGAGGTCCCTGTGGAGGAAGAAGCATGGGAAGGTCGGACATGGCCCTGGCCAGAGACAGTGATCATATGGCAAGAACCATGGGGACAGGAGGGAGAGACAGAGTTCAGGAAAACCTTTGAAAGACAGAATCAACATGTCTGGGAGTGGGTGAAAACTGCCTCAATCTCCTCATCTGTGACATGGGCATAAACACCCCCTTTCTGCGACTGTTTACACAGGGGGAGATAGGCGTCAGTGTGTAATCTGCACTGTGGTGTGCGAGTGCTCTGAAAGGGGGAAGGCAGTCACCTCCTCAGGTGTCTGGGGCAGTGGGTGAGAGTGGGAGGACACAACTGTCACAGCAGTGCTCCATCACTATTTCCCCATAAGCCATCAGTCTACCTCCTTTAGGTTCAAAGAACGTGTCCTGCAGACCCCAAATGACCTTCTGGCTGCTGGTTTTGAGGAGCACAAGTTCCGAAACTTCTTTAATGCTGTAAGTTAACCTGGGCAGGACCTGAGGGTCCAGGTCTTCCTATGCTGGCAGAGCAGAGAGGAAGGGGCAGTGGCTGGAGCCCCCTCACAGCCCATGGCTCTGCGGTTGTGGCCTTGCTCCTCCCACCTGGAGAAGGACAGGTGCTTCCTGTGTGTGGGGACAGGGAGCCCAGGGCCTTGCCCTTCCACAGGGAGGAGGCACCTCCTTTGGGGCACAGCTCTCAGGCCAGAAACATCCCCTAGCCTCCTTCATCCATTCTCTCCACCCTACTCCCCTGACCCCCTTAGTGAAGGAGGCAGGGCTGGAGGATTCACTTCTGAATCTATAAGTAAGAATCCCAATAATGACAGTGATGGGAGGAGACCCAACTGCTGTCCCCTAGAGAGGACTCTGGGCTAAGGCAGGCACTATAGAGCATTTCTAACCCTCTACTTAACTTTGGTCCCAGACTGACTGACTTTAGTAACTCAATTTGAGGATTTAAAAATGGAAATACACATGGAAGGGGAGGGTCCTGTGGAAAGAGTCCCGTGGGGGAGGGTAGGTCTTGCCTGTGCTTTTCCGACTGACAGCCCAGCGGGGTGCAGTTTTACAGTGCGGTAGAGCTGGTAGAGGAGGATGGCTCAGTGTCCGGCCTGCTGAAGGTGTTCAATGACCAGAGCTCCTCAGACCAAATCGTGCAGTTTTTGCGTCTGCTCACCTCCGCCTTCATCAAGAACCGCGCAGAATTCTTCCGACACTTCATTGATGAGGAGATGGACATCAAGGACTTCTGTACTCATGTAGGTCCTTAGGGTCTCAAGCTCTCCAGCTCTGGGAGCTGCTGTGTGATACCCAACTCCCGGGACTGTACACACTGGGGAGGACAGGGCGGTCAATGTGTGGGCCATGGGGAAGTGCCATGAAAGCCCTTCTCCCTCAGGAGACTTAAGTACCATCATCCCTAGCCAGGGGACTTCATGTCACATCGGCATTTGTAATTTGAAGAACAAGATTAGCAAGCCAGAAAACAGATGCCACTTGAGCTGCCTGAACGTGTGGCTCTGGGCAAGGCCTCAGAGTTCCCATCTGAGAAATGAGGGCTTTGGCCTGCCCTGTTTACAGAATTGCAGAGTCGCAGCCCCAGAGTCACATTTGTCCTAAGGTGTGTTTTGTTTACGATGGATGGTATTTATCTGAAATGGAGCTGCCAACGCTGAAACCCTAGGCAGCTTTCTTGACTCTGGATTTCTCTCGGGCTCTAGCTCCCAGGGCCTTATCCCTGAATGGCCACCATCAGCAGGAACAGAGCGGCAGCTGCCCTGGTTAGGTGGGACACACTTGCCAGCCCGCCACCATCTAGGCCTCTCTTGGTTGCCTCTTCAGCATTCAGACTGAGTCATTCGCCTAGCCCTCTGTGAAATCCTTTCATGACAGTCCTTGTCTGCCGAAATTCTTTGGTTCTGTGCATTAACAAGCCCAACCTCAAAAATTCCTGCCCACCACTGCCCCAATTCTTGAAAGTAGTATTCTTTCTCATATACCACTACAGTCTGGAATCTAAAAGATCTAGATTCAATCCTTGCAGTTCTAGTGGGTTACTGGCTGCTCTTCTTATTTTCCTCCTCTAGAAACCAGGGATGGCAATACCTACCTGATGAGCTGTTGGTGAAGATTATTTCCCAGCACAGATGCTTAGACCCAGGGCCAAGAAAGCCAAGGCTGGACTTCTCTTTTGCCCTCTGCCAGGCCCCCTTCCTAAACTGGGTTTGTTTTTTCACTTTGGCCTTTGCAGGAAGTGGAGCCCATGGCCATGGAGTGTGACCACATCCAGATCACAGCCCTGTCTCAGGCACTGAACATCGCCCTGCAGGTGGAGTATGTGGATGAGATGGACACGGCTCTGAACCATCACGTGTTCCCCGAGGCTGCCACCCCTTCCGTTTACCTGCTCTATAAAACATCCCACTACAACATCCTTTATGCAGCTGATAAACGTTGATTAATTTTAGGCCATGCAGTGAAGCCTATCACCTAACGGGACTGCATTCTAAATGGAACATTCTGGCTTTTCAATTTTTTAAGCAACTTAAGCTGTAGTTAGAAAATGTACAGCCTTTTGGGCAAAGTCACTGGGAATGAGGACTACCCATTATGGACTGTGGTAACTTAGTGGTACTGTTAATACTTATTTTCATGGAGGATCAAATGCTTTCTAACTCAGGGCTACAAAGCCAGAACCTCTGGCTCTGCTCCCAGTTCTCTGAGACCCTGGGCAGCTCACCTCCCCTCTCTGGGCCCATTTCTTCATCTGGAGGAGGTTCCTGCCAGTATAGATGTTCTCTTGTTGTGTAAAAAACAGGGCCCTCTGGTTTCCTTTCTGTGCCTCTCTGATGGGGAGGAAAAGCTCAAAGTCAGCTGTCTTCAGTGACTTCCCAGTTCTACAAAAAAGAATCTAGTACAATCAGTGATTAGACTGGACGTTGGGGTATGGCTGACTGAAGTGTTGGCCAGTTGGCCAACGTGAGGGCTTCAGCATGGTTCCAAACATTCACCAGGGAGTGTTTTCTTACCCTAACCTAAGGAAGAAAAGACTTTTATACCAAAGTCTAAAAAGGGGCCTTCAGCATGAAGCTCAAGTTGTTGTGGCCCCCTCTTTACCTCTCTCAGGGCCAGACCTGCTTGCCTTTGGGCAGGCCCTTCAGGATTCTGCTGCTAGCCCCACCTGAACAGAGGCTCAAGGAAGGCTGGGGTCTGGGACCAGGAAGCTGTCCCCAACAGCCTGGAAGTAGAATCCAGGTAATCTTCCAGGTGGAGACGACAGTACCTGCAGCCAGACTCCAGCCGGGCAGGGCAAACAAGTTTTTCAAGGCTGTCTGCAGCTTCTTCCCCTTTACCCGCTTCTGCTCGGTTTTGTGGACTGGCAGGAGGTTAGGTGGGAAAGAACAGACAAGCCAAGGAAACTGGCAGCGAGGAGGATTTCTGTTGCAAAGACTGGCTGGAAGTCAAGAGCCCTGGCTGGCAGCCTCCTCATTCATCCATCTGGATATGCTGCTTAGTAACCTTGTCACCTCGCTGCCCCCGGAACTTGAAGAGCCCCGGCTGATCTGGGGTACTGCTAGCAAGTGCTTTTCCTCTGTGGGAGGAAATGGGAGACTGTAAAAGTGCGGAACTGCCCCTGGGTTACTTCCCTAACCCAACGTGTTTTCTCACAGGTTCCATTCTGCAGGGATTTATGAGAATCCATCCTGCGTGTCTGCTCTCAGCGAGACTGCACCCAAGCACTATGCAGCGGATTGCTGAGGGCTTGGATACAAACAGCAGATTAGTATCATTCTTCTGCCTTTGTGAAGACAGATGTTAGGGTGCTTAATCCAGGCAGGGATCCAGGTTCCCCTACTGCCTTAGCTGGAACTTAAACACAAGGGCTCATGCTAAGTGATCATGTCACTTTTCCATAGGAATGTAAACCTGACCTTGATCTCTGAATTGGTGAGGTCCCTCCCTGCTCTGGGTAGGAGTGCTAGGATCTGTGACAAATATACTGGAAGAATGGGAGAAATGTTATGTGACTTGTGACTATCAGGATCCCCAATTTTCAAGCCAAAGGGTATGAACACAGCAGCAGGCTGAATGCCTGTGGCTGCTCTGAGGGGCTGCAGGATGGCCTGCACCTCCACCTGGGCTCTCACACATGGCATAAGCAGCAGCTGCCACTTCTTGGCATGATCACAAAAGCAGAGATTTCTCTTTGGCAGACTGGCTGGAGAAATTCCCTCAGGCTTCCTATGCTGTGCTTCCAGGTCTGAGAGCCCACCAGTGCTCATATGGGCCCCTCTTCCAGGAGAATTCCTATCAGTTTAGAATGAGAATGTATTCTCATGTTCGTAAAATGTACTCTCCTCTTTCCACAAAACGACGGGTCCAATCCCAGCCATGGCTCTCTGCTCTCACATCTGCCCTCAGATGGTCCCAGGCAAGCATCAACGCTGACAAGTGAGTGGCAGAATTCAGGACTTACTGAAACCCAGCCATCTAGGGAGGTCACTTTGCTTGTCTGCGGCAGCCAGTCACGCTGGCATTCAAGCCTCCTGCATAGTTGGTTCTTCACCCACCTCACCAATCCGTCTCTGTCCAGACCAAAAGTTGCTTTGAGAGTCTGTCTTCGTAATTGTACATTTATTATTTTCTTTCCAAAGGGAACTTTATAAATGGGAATGTTTAGCAACAAAAAGAACAAACTGTCCTTGCTTTTGACTGGGTTCCCACTTTAAGCACAAAGGGGTTCTGGACAATAACTTCTCCTCGGAGCCCTAATTCCATCAATGAAATGGAGACAATACCTACACAGTACAAGATCACTGGTTTAAGTGGAACAAACTGACGTGTGAGACCCAACACCCAGTGCTCTACAAGCCTGGAAGCAGAACACTTGCACAACGTGGACAAGTACTTCCCTGGCAGGGAAACTCTGGCTTCCCAAACAGGGAAGTGTTAGGAGCCACGAGACAAGTCTAAAAACCATTCTCACACTGCACAAGATGGGGACAGGAACTGTGGATCAGTGAGCAGCTGCCCAGGGTGGGGGTGGGGGGGAGGGGGCAGGCAGGGCCTAAAGCTTCTCCTGGCAGTTGGTGGAAACATTTTCCTAGCATTAAAATGGTTTCCATGACAACTTTTGTCCTGGTTTCTTAGTATTTGGTATCTGACATGCACTGAGGATCAATACTCCCATAGGGCTTGTGTGTGTGAGTCGCTTAGCAGGGGAGAGCGGGTTCTCATTTAATAGAAGATCCAGATACTCAGGAAGTTCTGAGACCTTGAGCCTGAGGTACCAAAAAAATCCGCAGGACTCAGCAAAGCTTTACATCATCAAGTCAAAGAACAACTGCCTGGTACGCTAACCTTAGCTTTTTTTTTTTTTTTTTTAATTGTTACTTAAATTTTTTTTCCAGTGTTCCAAGATTCATTCCCCATTCCCCACACCCAGTGCTCCATGCAATAGGTGCCCCCGATAACCTTAGCTTTAAAACCAACTCCCCTTAACACTTACCCCGAAAAAAAAAGAAGAGCACTTGCTATTAAGGGACAAAGGCAGCATGGCAACACACATCAGTGGGTCTGTTTGGCCTGTGACCAGTAGCCTCAGGCCTCTCATGACTCAGGTGCTGCTAAGGTTCCTTAAGGTTGCTCAAACTGCCACTGTATCACCGGGATAATGGTAAGTCCCCTGCCACCCTCCACCAGCTGTCACCCAAGAACTGATCTCACAGACTAGGATCGTTTTCTACTGCATCCTCCTCCCTGGGTCACTGGTGACCCCGGAGAGACATTCCTTGACAACACTGCTGTCCTTTTAAGACAAGCAGTTTTCTGAACATGCCCACAAGGAAATACCCACGGTTTTAATCCCAGGTCTGCCACTTGGCCGCTCTGTGATCTCTGTGAGCAAATCTAAACCACTCAGTGTCAGCCTTCTCAACTACAGAAAGCTATTAGGGCTTGTATCTCAGAGGCTTGTTAGAAACCAAACAATAAAACAGATGAAAGTGCCTAACAGTGCTTTGTACTTGATCAGCCCTCAGGGATACCTGACTCTGAGTTCAGTCCAGCTGTCCTACTGTAGTTACCCAGAGGGGCTGAGGACACACTGCTGCTATCCTGCCAGCCTTGTCGACCACGAAGCCGAGGGGACACGTGCTTAGAAATCCAGGCTTAGCTGTGAAGAAATCTATGCTTCTCTGGCAACTGTGGCTACTCACCAAGACTAACCTAGAGAAAGCTAGGGTGGAGGAGGGTGGGAACACCAAGAGTTTACCAATTCCCTCACACATATTTACACCATGCCCTGACCTAAGCCCAAGGGCTGCAAGGGGTAATAAAGCAGCCTATGCTGTCAGGAGCTTAGCAGACAATATGGTGTGCCAAGAGCTACGGAGAGGGTAAGCAGGGCTACTAGACACTGTGCCCTCCCAGGGGCTCAGGAACCTAGAGAATATGTAGCCGTGCTCAAGGATGGGGGAAAAGGCAAGCAGGCAGAGGGAAAAGCTTGTATAAAGGCTCAGGACCAGAGAAAAGGCACATGGGACTCTGGGCAACAACCACTTCAGGCCACAGAGGAGGGGAGGGGAGACAAGGCTGGAGAAACTGGCTAGCACCAGATCCCGAGTGCCTCACAATGCCAGATTCTGCAGACTGTTACTGGCTTCCCCACAAATGGCTCTGATGTTAAGGAAGCCAGTGTTCTCTTGGAACCCAAGGATGGCAACCTCTTCCCTGCCTGTCCTGCAGTGTGGCTCGGATAAGAGAATGTGAATGGTTGAGAGCTAAAGAGCTATTAGGGTTCTGCTGTGGAGAAAGGCAGGAACATAAGTAAGACCAACTGCATTGTCTACACTATCCAGTGGGATGAGATGCACCCTACATGCATCCTGCAACCGGAGGATTAGAACAGCTATATTCCAGCTAAAAACTCAGGATAACATGCAGGTTCTGACTACTTTTAATTAATGAAAACAAGCTGAACATACAAGAAGCCTATACACACTGGAATACAGAAATACATAAGATGCTGCATAGAATTCTTACTCCAAAACAACATATATATGCATGAGGTCTCTGTTGCAATGGGGGCTGGCATGGAAGAGGGAGATTTTTATAACCAGGGTTGATAGTGGAGTGAAAGGCAAAGTGGGAAGATTATCCACATAACCAGAGAACACAGAAACAATGTGCAGTCACTAACAGACTGACCTGGAGGGCAGTTAATCTGCACTTGTACTTGGCTGCGGTTGTTCCGGCTGCTGCTCTTTTGGTGGCTTCTTCTTCTTCTTTTTCTTCTGTTTAGCAAGGCAGCTCAAAGCAGACTCACCATTTCTTGGGGTAGACATGAGCGTGGGCAGCTTGCCAGACTGAGTTGGATACTTTGTTTTCAGGTCTTCTTGGAACAACGGTTGGGAAAGTAAATGGCGCAGCTCCTTCTTCAGGACCTTCATCTGTTTTTGTCTCCTACGCTCTTCTTGCTGGTCAGTTTTTCTTCCTTAAGACACAATAGAAAACAGATCATATTCACTATAATTTGTAGAAACTTTTTGTTTTCCTTGATGGATACTTGTGACAAAAAATGTTCTAGAACTCTTGAGGAATCAAGGTTCAAAAGTTCTCTAGAGAAGCTAGCATTGGCTAACTTCTAACATAGTTGGGGAGGGATACTTAGAGCCATTAGAGCCATTAGGTCCTTCACTCCTCAAAAAAAGCCTCAAAGACAGGAATTACCTCCATTTAACTCGAGAGGATTTGCTAAAGGTCACAGAGCTAGTTGTCAAACAGATTAGAATCCAAACTTCCTGACTCAAAGATCAGTTTCTTCCTACGACCCACCCACTTGCTATTTGCTAGCTGGGGTATGGTGACCTGACAGGTACAAGACTCCAGGAGACTATGAACACCATCTGGCAGCCCAGCTCTCCTACACCTCCCCACCAGCACTGAGACTGCACCTGTGGAGGTGGGCACAACCAAAGGGTCCCATGCCAGCTGAGCTGGAAGGAAGCAGAGCTCAAGCCCCAAGCCTGAGCTATCAGGAGGAACAGTTCACCGTCACCAAGCCCACTGGCTTGGTTCCCAGCTTCCATGCTGACCAGCTTGTCAGCCTCTGAATTTGTTGGCTTTGGCACTGAGATGCCAACACCTCAGGTGGGCTGCCCACTTGAGGGATGGAAAGAACATCAGATCAACCCTGGTGTCATCAGTTTTACATTTGGTTCTACCACTTAAAACTCAAGAGCCTTCCTAGAGCTGGGACCACATAGATTCATCCCTGAATCCCCAGGCTCTTGCCCAGTTTCAGAGTAGGGGCTCAGGAAAGGCCTGGTAATGGAGCTATTTCCCTGAACAGCTTCTCTTCCATGAGCCTCTAGTTTCTATACGTAAAAGAATGATAATTCCTGCTCTGTTTATGTCATGAGACCATGGAAGTCAGATGAGATGATGACTGGTAGTTGACTAGAAGAAACAATAATGATCATAAATACTAACTTAAAATGTATCAAATCCTCTCCATTTGTCAGGCACTGATAAAGGCACTTTATATACACCAATTCAGGCCACCTTTTGCAATAACCCCCATGAGGTAGGAACATTATGACCTGCATATTATATATGACTACAACCTAGGTACAAAAGAGAGATTAAGGAGCCTGACCTGGTCACAAAGCCAGTTAAGGGAACGGACCAGCACTGGTCCCAAAGCCTACCCCTCATGTCACTCACTACCTTTCCACATGAGAGAGGCAGCCGAAGGCTCCCGACAAGTAAGACAGAGGGAACAAAGGCCAAGGACCGCAGGCTCATCTGGGAGTAAGGCCTGTTGGAAAGAACGAAAAGGCATCTTGCTAATTTTCACAAGACCCAGGACAGTGGCGAAGTTCCAACAGGACAAAAGTTGAAGGAAAAACCGAATAAAGCTGAATGCAGTCCTCAAGTCCAAGAATCCAGTCCACTCACCCTTATACATCTCTTCTTCCAGCTCAATCTCAAGGGCAGCTGCTGCCTGTTCAATCCAGGAGTTGTGCAGACAAGCCTGGAAGTTCCGATACTCTGCTTTTTCAATCTGTCGAGCTAAATGGATTCGTTCCTGGAGGAAAGGAACAGAGTGTTCATCTGACAGCGTTCAGGCCTCTGGGAAGCAAAGGCTCAAATAAGTTGTGTGTTTAAAAAAAGCTCTTGAGATCAGCTCCCATCAAAATTAAATTGTTCCGGTTCCTGATAAAAGCACAGAGGGCAATCATTACATGAGTGCATACAAACAAAATCACAAGAGCCAGCTTTCCAAAAGACAAACCTGAAGAGCCCAACCTGTTGGGAGTCCCACCCTGGTTGGACTGCCAGTCTACAGGTGTCCGAAGGGAACTCTTTCCCAAGACACCACAGATAGCTCCCCCAGCTGAGGTGGGACTCTGACAGACCCCAAGAGCCCTGAGTCACAGGGACCACAAACTCACGGAACTGCCTTCCCTCTCCTTCCATGCTGTCCTTGCCAAAAACATTTCAAATCTCCCACTCAAGGGTGTTGGGATCAGACCACAGTGAGAAGAAACATGGACAAAATGGAAGAGATCCTGTAATGTGGGGAAAAGGAGCCATGGGAAGCAAGAGTACCACCCAACCCTCCTTACCAATGGGAATTCTCTGTCTTCTCCATCCTTCCAAGCTCATTTCCCATCTTATTTTCCCACACGGGTAACACTCCTTTCAAGTCAGAGGAGCTAAGAGTCCTTGAACTGTTCCATGCTTTTGCTCCCTCATTTCCTGGAATTCTATCTCCTCTCTACCTCTCCATATGCAGCAAACATGGAGGAAACCTCACCTCCTACCAATATAAGCATAATGCCCACCAGTCCCATGGTGCTCCATTTGTACCTGAACTTCAGCATGGGCTCAGCCTCCCTCATAAGCCAGTGGACCTCTATGGAAGAAAACCCACCTGGCTTTGGTACCTGACACACGGTGGCCCACAGTCAGCATCTACTCTACTGAATTTTGCTAAGTTTGCTAAGTTAAAATAAAACCCCAAAGTAGAATTGTTGGCATTTGCTTCAGGGATGTGACAAACCTTTAGCATCTGCCTCAGAAAGACAGGCTGACCTTATTTCCCTACAACCACTGATGTCCAGGCAGCCACACTCACCATCCTCATCCAGTAGAGGAAGATGGTGGTAGTGGAAACTCTAAGGGCAGGCAGTGAAGAAAGGACTCAAGAAGAAAATTCCTCATGTTTTTGACCACTTACCTTTCTTTCTTCTAGGACATCTACGGGTGCCCTCATTCCCCTCCCTTCCTTCCTCCCTCCCTTTTTTTAAACAAATCTCCCAATTTAGGTGTTGGCAGAACCATTAATTTCCAACAGTCCTACTGCCACAGCCGCACAGCAAGGTCTGAAGGCACAGCATAATCACTTCTCTCATTAGTACTAGATTTGTAATTTTTCTTTTCTTTTTTTTTTTTAAGATTTTATTTATTTATTTGACAGAGAGATCACAATAGGTAGAGAGGCAGGCAGAGAAAGAGGGGGAAGCAGGCTCCCCACTGAGCAGAGAGCCCAATGTGGGACTTGATCCCAGGACCCTGATATCATGACCTGAGCTGAAGGCAGAGGCTTAACCCTCAAGCCACCCAGGCGCCCTTTAACTTTTCTTTTTACCTTGACTGCGTCCATGTACTTTGTTTGCACAGGAAACAGTGGGATGTCCTCATCTTTCTTGAGGGTTTTGTAAATCTTCTTAAAGTTGATCACATCCTCAGGCCCAATCAGCATCAGGCTGAGGCCTTCATTGGTGGCACGAGCCGTTCGACCACTTCGGTGGACATAGATCTCTGAGGTGCGAGGGACCTGTCAGAGGAACCAGGACGTCAATGTGTGGTCATCACCCAACAGTGTTCTTCCCCTCAGAGCCAGCTTCCCCGAGCCTGGCAGCTAAAAATCTCTCCAGCACTGTGGAGAGATCCAGCCCTTTTCCCTCAGTCCTAATTCTTTAGCCCATTCAGTGTCTGCCCTCCCATGCCCTTTGCCCTGGTTTCAGGCCCTCACAACCACTGAACAGAACAATGACAATCACTTAATTTTGTCTCTAGTCTTTCCCACTCCCCCTGATCCAGCCCAAAGCTACTGCTGTCATTATGTCAAAGCTCTGATTATAATTCCCACTCTAAAGAAACTCCACTGATTCTTCATTAACTCTACATGAATGACTGAATATGGTAATTGTAACCAACACTTACAATGTGATTACAATGGGCCAGGCGATTCCAAGCATTCTGCATGCATTGTCCCACTTATTCCTCACAAACAGTAACATGAAGTGCTTTCATGATTATCCACATTATGGACAAGGAAACTGACACACAGAGATGTTAAGCAATTCCCCCCAAGTGGAGGAACTACATAGCGGAGCCAAAATCTGACCTGAAGCAGTCCAACTGCAAAGACCATGCTAACCCCTAGGCTCCACTGCTTCTATTCTAATATATACTGGACATTTTATCCACAGGTGTGGCATGGGCGCTGACAACCCCTCCCTTCCCTAAACCCGTGGCACGTGCCACTAATCACGAACAGTCTTATCCACTGAGCCCAGGTTAACACTACCACCTCCAATGCAGCTCTAAGTACTTACCTGTTCATAATAGTGCTAGAAATGTGCTCTATTGGCCATTTTTAACTTTCTTCTCCCAACATAACCCCCCACTTGGAGCCAACTGGCCACTTCCACAAATTCTCTCCTCCTTCCCTTCCACCTCTACATGCCCAGATTCTCCCCATCCTTATATGCAAAGCATCTTTTAGAAAGCCCTTTCCAACCTCCCGAACTAGAAGTTACCACTCTCTATTATATTTTGCCACTTTCTAATATCTTCTGCCTTAAATTATAGCTGTGTTCATCTCATCTCCTTTAGCTGGTCTGATACTTCTCAGGGACTAGGACTATATTTTGTTCATCTGGATGTCTCCCACAAAATGGCCCAGCCTCTTCCCCAAAAAAGAGGAGGAAGAAAGATTTGAATTGGCACCCTGTGAGATTTTTTTGAAGATTTATTTATTGGAGAGACAGAGAGTATGCACCTGGCAGGTGGGGTAGAGGGAGAGAATCCTCAAAGCAGACTCCCCACTGAGCTCAGAGCCCCACACTGGGCTTGATCTCATGACCCATGAGATCATGACTTAGCCAAAACCAAGAGCTGGATGCCCAACTGACTGAGCCACCCCGGTGCCCCTACACCCTGAAAGATTTTTTTTTTTTTTTTAAAGATTTTATTTATTTGACAGAGAGAAACACAGCCAGAGAGGGAACACAAGCAGGGGGAGTGAGAGAGGGAGAAGCAGGCTTCCTGCCGAGCAGGTAGCCCGATGTGGGACTCGATCCTGGGTCTCCGGGATCATGACCTGAACCGAAGGCAGTCGCTTAACCAACTGAGCCACCCAGGTGCCCCCCTGAAAGATTTTTTAAAGCATAAGGGATTAGAAAGAAAAAATAACAACGTCAGAATAGCTACCACTTACTGAGTATTTAACACTGTGCTAGGGGTTTCATCAGTAGGAGCTCATTTAATCTTCACAGTAACGCTAAGGGTCAGGCGGCATCATCACTCCCAGTTTACAAACAGTGACACTAAAACCAGAGGTATTAAGTAATGTGCCCAAAGCTAACAAGTAACTATGAAGCAGGCCACAAGCATGTGAACCCTGCACGGGTGGCTCTGAAGTCTAAGCTCCTAACCACCACTCTATGCTGGGATTTATCAGGTGCGTGCACTAATATTAATGTCAGTATCAATAGCAGCTCACATTTAGTAAGTACTCAGGATATGCCCTGTGTCCTTCTAAACTCTTCACACATAATGACTTATTCTACCTTAGTAAGAACTTAACGAAGCATATACTGTGGTAACTTCTATTTAACAAATGAACACACTGAGGCAGAAAGAAACTAAACAGCTTGCTCAAGATTACACAGCTGGGATTTAAGCCCAGGCAGGTCCTAACCACCACTCTTCTACTTCTCTACACCAGGGTAACCAGTTTACATGCTACTATTCCCATTCCAGGGAAGAAAGTAAGGCTCTAACCTGCAAACATCAATTAGTTTTTCCAAATCAAAGAGAGAGGAGCTAAGTGATAATCAGAAGTACTAAGAGGTTTTCTGAGAATAAATCTCTTGAGTGTTCCAAACGTGGCAAAGCTAGTTAGTCACTAGATGCCAATGGTACTCTGGTGCATGAGGCCCTGGGACTAATAATTCTTCTCCCTCTCTTTCCTCCCTCCCCAAATATTTGCCTGAAAAATTCACCATTCGATGCAACAAATTCTGTAATGCCCCTACCTGATAATGGATGACATGTTGGACTTTAGGAATATCCAGGCCCCGAGCTGCTACATCTGTTGCCAGGAGAACACAACTGTGGTAGAGAGACAAAGCTCATTAATGGCAACTAATACCTATCATTATTCAGATTCTTACCACCTGCTGAGTATGCTAGATGAAGCAACTGAGGCTCAGAGAGATTAACTTCCCAAGGCACAAACATGGCTATTCACTCGTGGAGCTGGGTTCCAAAGCTGGGTCTCACTGATCACAATCAAC
Organism: Spilogale gracilis; assembly: GCA_004023965.1. NCBI lineage: Eukaryota > Metazoa > Chordata > Mammalia > Carnivora > Mephitidae > Spilogale > Spilogale gracilis. The sequence continues at coordinate 22,754 of PITA01019812.1, forward strand.
AAGTCACACTCTGCCAATAATAAAAGACCACCTCCAGTAAATTAAATGAGGCCATACATATTCTATGTCAGTGAGCTCATTTTCTATCACGCTCCCACTCACTTCCCTCCAGTCACACAGACATCCTTGCTTTCTTTCCAATTTGCCAAACATGCTTTGGCCTCCAAGCCTCTGCACTCGCTACACCAGAAGCCTTACAAAGTCTTCCTCAGACATTCAAGGTTTCCTTCCTTTGTCCACACTTTGCTGTAACCCCTCCCTCTCAAGGAACCCCCCCTAACCCCACTTTTCACAACTCCCTCCTTTACAACTTGACTCCTCAGCATTCAGCACCATTTGACAAACCACATACTTGCTTTTCAATGTATGCTCTCCCTCCACCGGGACGTAAAGCCTGGAACAGCAAGGGCTTTGCGTTTCTCACTGTTCTGTGACCTAGAACAGTCCCTGGTTCCCAGAACTAACACTCAGTTAAGTTTCTTAATGTATGTGTAGTTCAAGGGAGGTCAAAAGCACCTGATCTGTGTCTTAAGATTCTGGGCTCTTCGCAATCCCTGCTCCCTGTAGTTCTGAGGTAGGGCTGGGGAATGATGCAAATTCAAGTTAGTAAAATAGTCAACTACTGCTCTACACCAAAAGCAGTCACTTTTTCTATAAAGGGCCAGACCATAAATTATTTTGGGCTTTGCAGGTGATAGTCTCTGTTGAAACTACTCAACTCTGCTACTGCAAAAGTAGCCATAGATAATCCATAAATGGGTCTTGCTGTCTTCCAATAAAACTACTTTATTTAGCCCATGTGCCAGTTTCCCAATCCCGGACTGAATAAAATGTAGAGGCCATTTGTAGGCAAACAGACTTAAGGAATGGAATGTAGAAAGGGCCCACAGCTACCACCTGGCTGAATAGAGACAGGCCCACCAGGGGATCTACCTCAAAATACCCATAGGCCCTAAGTGACCCAGCAGGCTACTTAAAACTAGGCACAGTTACCAAAAAAGGAAGAATTCCATATGTAGCCATACTTCTCATCTTCCCTCTTTAAAGACAGCCCCATCCACTGTCTCATTGCAGACAGCCTCTCCTCTACTGTTCTGCTTGCCCACTCCCTTGCGGTATATTCAATAAACTTCAATCTCCTGTGTTCAGCCTAGATGAATTCTTTCAATGCCAGTGCTTTGGCTTCCACTGGAGTGTTGCCCCACATCTGGGGTCCCCCATCCAATCAGACAGACACCCCCACTTAGACACCACATAAAACACCAACTTCTACCTAGCAACATTCCAAGGGAGGTAAACTAGACACTTATTCTAGAAATTAATCATTCTGTAACCTGACAAAACACTGGGAAAAGTCAATCTACACCTGACCTCAATTTCTCCAGTCCTTATCCTGACAACATGCACACTGTCGAGCATCAGTCTGGCCCAAAAGGAGACGCACAGCGCCAGCATGATAGGACAAAGCACGAGCTCTGGGTCTGACTGGTCTGTCTGAGACCGAGGGTGCTCTGTCACTTTCAGGATGAGAAATCTTGGGCAAGCTCATTAGTGTTTCTAGATCTTACTTGTATCAATCTATAAAAAGAGAATAATGACAATAAATGATACGTGGTATTAAAACATTTAGTGAGTACATACCGTGGGCTAAGCATTTATTCTAATGCTTTATATGTATAAATTCCTTTACTCTTCCTAACTAACCCTCTCAATTAGCTTCTATTATTATACTACTATACCAATTATCAGAAAACTGCAACACACTGAAGTAATTTGGCCAACTGGAAATGGCACAGCCAAGGTCTTAATCTCAAGCAGTCTGGTTCCAGTCTGTGTTCTTAACCATGAATCTATTCTGTCTCTTCTCAAGGATGTTAGAATTAAATGAATGGGATCATGTATCCAAAATGCCAACATGATACTTACTCTATTGTTAAGTGTTCCACAACAGGTATTATTGTCACCATTACTCATTATTAAGAAAGTTTCCGTTGGGCATTATCAGCAACCAAATGCATTAGATGAGAGTAAGCCCGCTTCAGAATGTGCAAAAAAGGGTTACCTTCTACTGATAAGGTCTCCATGTCAGAAGTTAGCTTCCCACCGCCTCCCCACCATCCTGGCAACCTTGATCGAGTGATGAGAACCTTGGCTTTGGGTACAGGCCTGACTTACTCTTCCAGACGAGCAAACTGCTCCAGGTTTCTGAGCCTCTGCTTCTGGTGCATGCAGGCATGTAGGGTCAGTGGCATGATGTCCAGGACTTTGAGGAGCCCAGACAGGCGTTTGATGCAGGAGATACTGTTGGCAAACACTAAGGTGCGGCCTGGATACTGCATCAGGAAGTAATACAGATATAAGTCTTTCTCATCAGTCTCACAGTGGATCTTAGTCTCTGTCAGTGTCTCCACTGTGGCCTCATTTCTGGTCAAGTCAATGACCTTGGGTTTGCCCCTCATGCCAATCTTCTGTACCAGGAGGTCGAGTTTGGCAGTTTTGTCAATTTTCTTCGTGTGCTTCTTGTGAAGAATTCGAGCAGGAGCTTGATGTACCAGGGTCAGTGTGGCAGAAAAAATAAGCGTCTGTCTCTTTGGGTTGTACTGGGAGTCACTGAGCATCTCTAGCAGCTGTGAGAGCTCAGCAAAGTGGCCTTTCTCAACCATCCGATCAGCCTCATCGACCACCAGGCACCTGCAGATCCAGAGAGACCCACATAGCCTGAGAAGTCATGTATACAGCACACTCAACTACCATCTCCACCCTCAACACAAACATATACACATCGCCACCACCAGGGACTCCATCCCCTTCATCATGCCTAGTTTTCTAAAGGCCAAAGTCCGGCTGGTACCACACTTAGTGATAGGGAGAAGCTACCATGCTACCTCAGGCCCACAACAGGAAAGGGAGTGAAAGGGAAAAGGGAGGTACTGTCACTTACCTGAGCTGCCTAAGGTTGCTCAAATGAGGGTGCTTTTCTTTAATTAGTTCCCACAGTCGGCCCGGAGTGGCAACCACAATCTCTGGCTGGCGGTTTAGCATCCTCTGCTGTTTCTGCGCAGACATTCCACCAACCAAAATGGCAGTTTTAATTCCTATGGTACACAAAATATAAAAGACCGTTATTCAGTCTTCAGTCTGGCTGCATATTTCCCACCACAACTGACACAGGCATCCCCAGATTAGCAGAGACAGCTCCTCTTTTTTGGGGGAGAGGAGAGCTAAAAGAGCGGGCCTGGTCTGACTCTTGGTGCCACTTCTAGAAGGCATGTCAAGTCTTCTATGATCTGGGCCTTGCCTACTTCCCCAACCTCATTTCTTCCTATTCCATCCCCTTTATCAACAACAGAAGAGCTGGATTTGAACCAAGGCACGTTTACATCCAAAGTTCCAGGAAGACTAAAAAGTAGTGCACCACAGTGCTGGGAATGAGATCACTCTGCAGCTGTGAACACCTCCCTAGAAAGCCTTACTCATCCCCCTCACACAGAATTAATATGAACCTCCTCTAATGCCTGTCTGTCCTATTCTCTGGTGGAGGATTTCTCAAGGTATCCAATATGGAAAGAAAACACAGGATCATATAGGCAAAGTGCTTAGGAAACTGCCTGGCACATAGTAGGAGCTTGGTAAAATAACTGTTGCTTTTATAACAAAGATAAAATTCTCACTGTGCAGCCCTTCCCGAAAGGAGTTCCCTGAGAGAGTAAGTTCTAGTACCCTAAGGCAGAGGTTGCAAACTTTTTCTTACAGGGTCAATAGTAAGTATTTTAGCCTTGTGAGCTAAATCTGTCATAACTAACTTTACTTCATTTTACCTTGGTAGTGCAAAAGCAGCTACAGACACTATGAAAACAAATGGGCGTGGCTCCACTTTATTTACAAAAAGAGGTACTTTGCCAATCCCTGCCTTAAGCATCCACCAAATCCAATAAATGGACTAATTTCCTCTACATCTAAAGTGGCATTAGCTATGCGCCATCTTGGGAACATTGAGAAAGTGTCACCCGATCAATTTTCTGTAAGGCTTACTTCTCTGGCAGGTTAAGAGAGATTCCCCCTAGAGGGTAGGAGCCACAGCTTATTTACCTTTGCCACCCTAGCATCTAGGATCCTCTCCGGAAGTACTTATGAAATAGAATTAAACCTCACCTGTAAACTTGGCCACAGCATCAATGTGTTGCTTGACCTGGACAGCAAGCTCCCTAGTGGGAGTCAGAACCAGCCCAAGCAGAGGGCACTTTGGATGTGCTTTACAGGTGGCGATTTTGTCCCCCAACTCTTGCTTCAATCTTCTAGTCTCCTCTTCATCAAGCTTTTCCTCTCTGTCTTCATCCTGTTTGGGGATGGCCTTCTCCCTGATCAGAGAAGAAGGTCCTTCACCAGCATCATCATCACAGAAGGGCAGCACGTGGTCTGAGACAGCGGCTCCGGACTTGCCCTTGCTAGGTGGTGCTCCAGCCTTCCCTCCAACTTCACTGGGCAGGATTTCACCCTCAACTCCAATCTCACCAGGCAAAACTCCAATCTCACCAGGCAAAACTCCAGACTCAGTTCTAGCCTCGGTTCTGGTCTCACCAGGTAATGCTCCTGTGTTACTTGGAGCTGGAGCAGGCTTCTTCTTCGCCTGCCACTGGAGGACTGCATGGATCATTGGAATGGCAAAGGCAAGGGTTTTTCCACTTCCTTAGAGGTAAAACAAAAAACAAAAACAATGTGAATCAATAAATACACATACTTTTTGTCTGGACTTCTTTCTTTTACACAGAGTAAGCAACCCTGATAACCAAGTGCTACCCTGAACAACCCAAAGCTCCTCCACTCAGCACAGGTTCCCCGACAGCACTGCAACCAGAGAGTATCTGTAATTAAAAGCCTGAGAAAAAGTCTAGCAGACTAGCACTGAGGCCTGAGGTCACCAATGTGGACTACAGAGTCCTGTCTGTGTGTTTTGTCATTGTTGTAAAGAAACACTACCGCATTAGAGTATGGGAAATAGAAATCTATATATAGTTTCCTAAAACCTTTGATGGAGAAGATGAGAGCAGAAGACAATTCTCTTAGGGTTTTTTTTTTTTTTTAATTTGACAGAATACAAGCAGGGGGAGCCGCAGGGAGTGGGAGAAGCAGAATTCCGCCGCTGAACAGAGACCCTGATGTGGGGCTTGATCTCAGGACCCTGGGATCATGACCCCAGCCAAAGGCAGACACTTAACCGACTAAGCCACCCAGGCGCCCCACAATTTTCTTAGTTTTTGAGAAAACTTAAAATTAGCACAACTTTATCTATGCTTGAACATTTTCAACCCGATCTTGGAATGTGTATGAAGCCCAAATTCACATCTTCTGGGTGGTTAATATTAACAAACAAGACAACTCAAGTTGAGAACTTAAAGTAGTTCCAAAGTTACCATGTCCCTAGCAAAAGCAAGTAACTGATCTTTGGAGGAAGAAAACTTTATCGTAGGCCTCAACGAATTCTCACAAGGGGCACGTGGGTGGCTCAGTCTGTTGAGTGTTGAACTCTTGGTTTCAGCCTGGTTCATGGAATTGAGCCCCAGCGTCAATCAGGGTCAGCTCAAGGAATTCTCTCTCTCCCACTGCTTCTTCCCCAATTTGATCTCTAGCTCTCTTTCAAATACATAGAAACTTTAAAAAAAAAAAAACCATTTCAAAAAAAATTCTCACAAATAATCTTCAAAGGAAAGTGAGATCACAGTAAAAAAATAACCCACAAGAAAACAAGAATTATAAGATAGCAAAATAGACTCTTAACACTTTAGATAAAACAGTACTTTCATCAAAAACCATGAAAACTAGAAGATATATTACATCTTTATTTGAAGACCTGAAAAAAAAAATCAGATAACTTAGAACTCTCTACTTAGCAAAAATTCCTTTCAAATCAAATGCAAAATAAAGACATTTAGGCACACAAAAGCCAAATAATCTATCCATCAGCAAACCTGAACTACAAGAAGTACTAAAGAGAGTCTTCCATACAAAAGATACTACTGCTTGAAATTCTGGATCTGTACAAAGGAAGAGCACCAGAAACAGTAATGGTAACATGAGTAAATATAAAAGAATTTTTTCTTATTTCACAACAATCACCATAGTACATACCCTTCCCAATGCCCATCACCCAGCCACCCAATCCCTCCCACATCCGTCCACTCCAGCAATCCTTAGTTTGTTTCCTGAGATTGAGTCTCTTGTGGTTTGTCTCCCTGTCTGGTTTCATCCTGTTTCATTTTTTTCCTTTCTTCACCTATGACCCTATGCCTTGTTTCTCAAATTCTACATATTAATGAGATCATATGATAATTGTCTTTTTCTGTCTTATTTCACTTAGCGTAATACCCTCTAGTTCCATACATGTTGTTGCAAATGGCAAGATCTCATCTTCTTTATGGCTGCATAATATTCCGTTGTGTATAGACACACCACATCTTCTTTTATCCATTCATCTGTTGATGGACATCTAGGCTCTTTCAATGGTTTGGTTATTGTGGACATTGCTGCTATAAACATAGGGGTGCACATGCCTCTTCGGACCACTACCTTTGTATCTTTGGGGTAAATACCCAGTAGCGCAATTGCTGGGTCACAGGGTAGCTCTGTTTTCAACTTTTTGAGGAATCTTCATACCGTTTTCCAGAGTGGTTGCACCAGTACGCATTCCCAACAGTGTAGGAGAGTTCCCCTTTCTCCACACCCCTGCCAACATCTGTTGTTTCCTAACCTGTTGATTTTAGCCATTCTGACTGGTATAAGGTGGTGTCTCATTGTGGTTTTGATTTGTATTACCCTGATGGTGACTGAGGACTTTTTCATGTGTCTGTTGGCCATTTGGATGTCTTCTATGCAGAAATGTCTGCTTATATATCTTCTGCCCATTTTTTAAAAAATCTATTTATTTATTTACTTGAGAGAGAGAGAGAGAGAGAGAGAACACACACACAAGCAGGAGGAGTGGGAGAAGGAAAAGCAGGTCCCCCGATGGGCAGGAAGCCCGACTCGGGGCTCGATCCCAGGACACTGGGATCATGACCTGAGCCACCCACATGCCCCATTCTGCCCATTTCGTGATTGGATTATTTGTTCTTTGGGTGTTGAGTCTGGTAAGTTCTTTACAGATTCTGGATACTGGCCCTTTACCTGACATGTCACTTGCAAATACCTTCTCCCATTCTGTCGGTTGTCTTTTGGTTTTGTTGACTGTTTCCATTGCTGTGCAAAAGCTTTTGATCTTGATGAAGTCCCAATAGTTCATTTTTGCCCTTGCTTCCCTTGCCTTTGGCAATGTATCTAGGAAGAAGTTGCTGGTGGCTGAGGTCGAAGAGGTTGCTGCCTGTGTTCTCCTCAAGGATTTTGAAGGATTCCTGTCTCACACTGAGGTCTTTTATCCATTTTGAATCTATTTTTGTGTGTGGTGTAAGGAAATGGTCCAGTTTCATTCTTCTGCACATGGCTGTCCAATTCTCCCAACACCATTTGTTGAAGAGACTGTCTTTTTTCCACTGGACATCCTTTACTGCTCTGTCGAAGATCAGCTGACCATAGACTTGAGGGTCTAATTCTAGGTGCTCTATTCTGTTTCATTGATCTACGTGTCTGTTTTTGTGCCAGTGCCATACACTCTTGAGATTACAGCTTTGTAATAGAGTTCGAAGTCCAAACTGTGATGCCACCACCTTTGCTTTTCTTTTTCAACATTCTTCTGGCTATTCGGGATTTTTTCTAGTTCCATATAAATTTTAGGATTATTCCATTTCTGTGAAAAAAGTTGATGGTATTTTGAAAGGGATTGCATTAAATGTGTAGACTGCTCTAAGGAGCACTGACATTTTCACAGTATTTGTTCTTCCAATCCATCAGCATGGAATGTTCTTCCATTTCTGTGTCTTCCTCAATTTCTTTGATAAGTATTCTATAGTTTTCCGAATACAGATTTTTTTGCCTCTTCAGTTAGATTTATTCCTAGGTATCTCATAGTTTTGGGTGAAATTATAAATGGGATCAACTCCTTAATTTCTCTTTCTTCTGTCTTGCTGTTGATGTATATAGAAATGCCAATGATTTCTGTGCATTGATTTCATATCCTGCCACTTTACTGAATTCCTATATGAGTTCTAGCAGTTTTGGAGTGGAATCCTTTTGGTTTTCCACATAAAGTATCAGATCATTTGCAAAGAGTGAGAGTTTGACTTCTTTGCCAATTCAGATACCTTTTATTATTTTTTGTTGTCTGATTGCTGAGCCTAGGACTTCTAGTACTATGCTAAATAGCAGTGGTGATAGTGGACATCCCTGAGTGTTCTCAACCAACCCTAAGGGAAAAGCTCTCACAGTTTTTCCCCACTGAGAATGATATTCACTGTGAGTTTTTCATAGACAACTTTTATGATTTTAGGTATGTGCCCCTTATATCCCTACACTATTAACAGTTTTAATCAAGAAAGGATGCTGTACTTTGTCAAATATGTATTTTGGATTTTTAACACATATTAAGTGTCAAACAAAAAGCACAGTGTAAAGAAGAAAGGGAAATATAGTCTTGTAAGATTCTTGTGCTATATAAAAATAGTATATTACCTGAAGACAGACTGTGACATATTAAAGATATACACTACGAACCCAAAAGCAACCACTAAAAGAATATAATAGTTAAAGTTAATAAGATCAATAAAGGATATAAAATGCCATCACAAAAAATAATCAGTCCAAAAGAAGTTAAAAGAAGGAGTATAGTGAATAGCAAAATAACACATTACAACCTAACGATTATCAATAATCACATTAGATATATATGACCGTAACAAATAAAAAAGATTGTCACAGTGATTAAACAGCAAGACCCAACATATGCTCTCTACAAGAGTATCATTTTTTCCTTTACAAGTCTCAGTTTAATATAAAGCATATGATAAAGGACATAGATGAAAAGCCAGAGGAAGAGGTAGATAAGGCAAGATCTGGAAGGATTCCAAGGGCTTCTGTCCCTGTGGAACTGGGTGTACACCACCCTCCCAGCACAAGGATGGGTTCACCAACTGAGATGCTCCAAGAAACCCATTTTATTTATTTTTTTTATATTTTATTTATTTATTTGACAAAGAGAAACACAGCTAGAGAGGAAACACAAGCAGAGGGGCTGAGAGAGGGAGAAGCGGGCTTCCCGCAGAGCAAGAAGCCTGATGTGGTGCTGGATCCCGGGTCTCCAGGATCATGACCTGAGCCAAAAGCAGTCGCTTAATCAACTGAGCCACCCAGGTGCCCCAGAAACCCACTTTAAATGCAATGATGAGAATAGGTTAAAAGTACAAGTATGAGGGGCATCTGGCTGGCTCAGTTGATAAAGCATGTGGCTCCTGATCTCCGGGTTGTAAATTTGAGCCCCTTGCTGGGTGCAGAGATTACTTAAAATTAACCTTAAAAAAATACAAGTAGGGGCACCTGGGTGGCACAGTCATTAAGCATCTGTCTGCCTTCAGCTCATGTCAAGATCCCAAGGTCCTGTGATCGAGCCCCACATCAGGCTCCCTGCTCAGTGGGAAGCCTGCTTCTCCTCCTTCCACTCCCCCTGCTTGTATCCCCTTTCTCGCTGTCTCTCTCTGTGTCAAATAAATAATACAAGTATGCAAAAATACCATGCTAACATTAATGAAAATAAAGCTACACTTAAGGTACACTAATATCAGATTGAAAAGATTTTAGAAAAAAGAATACTTTGGGGATAAAAAGGGCCATTTCATATTGAAAGGAATAAATTCATTTAGAGGATGTAACAGTCCTAAACATTTATATTCCTAAATATAACAGAAATTCAAAACACAGGGAACAAAACTGAATGGAACTGCAATCTATCACCCAAGAAAAAATAAATGGCACTACTATTTTTAATACATTAAAGCAATTAAATCTGTAAGTTAAAACCCATCCTACAAAGTAAAGTGTATGGAAGCACAGATGAAGTCCCAAATATTAAGGAAGAAAAAAAATACAGTTCTATACAAACTGTTTGAGAAAACTGAAGAGAATACCTCAAAAGTCATTCCAAGGCCTGTATTACTCTGATTCCAAAACCAAATACATTACTAGAAAACTACAAACCAATATCTCATGAATAGAAATTCAAAAATTACCAACAAAATTTTAGCAAATCAAATCCAATATACAAATGGAATAACAACATTGTGACCAAATTTGGTTTATCCCAGGAATGGAAGTTTAGTTTAATATGTGAAAATCAGTGTAATTCACCATTATCAACAGACTCAAAATGAAAAACCTTAATAAATGCAGAAGAGCATTTCAACAAACCACCATTCCTGATAAAAATGTTCAGCAAACTAGGAACCAAAGAGAATTTCCTCAATCTGATAAAGCGCCACCTATGAAAAAAGCTAGACCTAACATCATAACATCATACTTGATGATGAAAAACTGAATATTGTCCCCAAAGATTAGGAACAAAATAATGGTGTCCACTCTACCACTTCAATTCAAAATTGTATTGGAGGTTTTATCGTGATAAGATAAAAATAAACAAAAGGCATCCACACTGGATGATAACTATATAAAACCTGATGTAATCTACAAGAAACTACTTCATGGGGGAGGGAGGCGAGTGAATGGCTCAGTCAGTTAAGTGTCTGACTCTCGATTTTTGGTGTGGGTCATGATTTCAGGATTGTGAGATCAAGACTGTGTTGGTTTCTAGGCTCAGTGGAGAGTGGGCTTGGAATTCTTTCTCTCCCTCTGCCCCTCCCTTCTCACACTCTCTCTCTAAAACAAATGAATAAAATCTTAAAACAACAACAACAACAAAATGACTTGATGGTTCCAAGTTTCAGGCCACAAGGTCAATATACAAGTCATCATATTTCTATGTGTTAGCAACAATCTGAAATAGAAAAATTTAAATTGCCATTTACAATAGCATCAAAAATATGAAATATTTAAGGACAAATGTAATAACAAATGTGCATATATTATGAACTACAAAATACTGCTAAAAAATTAAAGACCTAAAAAAGTGGAGGTATACTACCTTCATGGGAAGAGTCTATATTATCCAGATGTCATTTGTCCCCAGTTTGCTTTATAATCAAGGCAGTCTCAATCCAAATACCAACTGTTTTTTTGTAGAAATTGACAAGTTGATTTTAAAATTCAAATGGAAACTTAAAGGGCCTAGAATAGCCAAAATAACTTTTAAAAAGAACAAAGAGGACTTACACTACCTGATTTAAAACTTATTCTAAAGCTGCTGTATCCAAGACAGTGAAGTTTTGATGTAAAAAGATAGACAAATAGATGGGGGGGGGGGAGACTCCAGAAATACACTCACACCTATATAGTCATTGATTTTCATAAAAGATGTAAAGGCTGAATTCAGTGGAGAAAGGATAGTTTTTCAACAAACGGTGCCCGATAAACATATGCAGGGGAATAAAAAGGAACTCTGATCTATACTTCTCACTGTAAACAAAAGTTAACGCATTAAAGAATACAGACTGAAACATACAACATAAAACTAGTAACACTTCTAGAAGAAAACACTGGAGAAAATCTTTGCGATCTCATGTTAGGCAAAGGATTTGTAGATAAGCACACTCGTAGAAAGGAAAGTGATAATTTGAACTTCATCAAAATAAAGAACTTCTGGAGAGCTTCAAGATGGCGGAAGGCCAGGTGACCGCATGTCGGGGAGTTCCCTGAAGAAATCTGAATTCCAGAAAAAAAAAAAAACACTACATGAACACCCATGAAATCAGCCTGAAATGTGATATTTTGCACTTTTGGATCACCACGGGAGACAAGGACCATCGGCAAAAAGGTAGAAACAAGAGGGACCGGAGGCTTGCCCCCAGAGACAGGGGAGTGGGGGAGGAAGCCCGCAGAGCTGAACCATTGAAAGCAAATACCCCAAAAAGAAAGTGCTCTGTGAGGAATAACAGCAGACTATGGTCTGAATCGGGGTGAGACAGAAATGGGAACAGAGCGGAGGCCGCAGCAAGGCAAGGAGACTTTAAATTTTTTTTCCGCCGCTGGCGCCACCCCCGCAGCTGCTGCGAGAGCGGCGGGCGTGGATTCTATTTTTTCCACCGCTGCCTTTCTCTCCCACTTCTCTCCACCCCATGGGCCGGACGCGGACCCCCCAGGGAAGGCGATTTTACAGACTTGCGCGGGACCGGAGGGGCTGCGGGTCCCGGGGCACAGACAAGGTCGCGCCATCCAAAAGGAGTTGTGGCTTTGAGGTGCGGGAGTGAAGCGATAAGCGGGGGCGGGGGCAGAAATCAATACAATGTCTGCACCAGCCCGGCTGTGACAGGCTGCCAACCGGGAGGCTGGAAAGAGCCCCTCCCTGTGTAGAGGCGCTCTCTGGGAGGGAGGTCTGGGCGCAGACATCTTGCTCCGACCTGACTTCCTCAGCAGCTGAAAAAAGACGTAAAAGAACAACGCTCCGGGACCAGAGAATTGTAACCTGATAACCTGGTTACCATGGAGACCAGCCTCTAGCAAGGGGGCAGAGAGACGCAGCCCAGGTAGAAGAGACCGAAAACAGCCCCACAGACCCCGCCCCCAGAAAGCAAGCCAGAAGCTCAGGAAGACAACACTCCAATGCAAAACCCCAAATGGGGAGGCTGGGTGAGCATGGCGGCGGCCACCGGGCGCTTCCTAAATTCTACTGCATGAAAGAATGGGTGAATGGTCCTGGTGGCAGGAAGTGTGGACAGATGGATCCACTGAAGCGTTGTGAAAAGTGTCCCAGAGAAGGGAACAAAGAATACGAGATGGAGAGGCTGGGAGCCAGGAGAGCGCCTCCAGACCAGGTTGTTCACCAGAACCAGAAATAGAAGCCACTCTGCCAGGAGGAGCGCAGAGTTCCATAATACCTTCGCTATACAGCTCTCTGCAACTGCACTTCACACACAGAACAGTTCCTGCTGCTGTCGGCTGGCTTCCGTTAGCAGTCTTAGTTCCAGAAAGAAAGAATATTTAACTTTGCATCAATAGGCAAAGAATAATTAAAATATAATTAAAAGCATGAATTCTGGGGTGGGCGCCCCCGAGCGTGTGGGTTCCCCCGGGCGTGTGGGCGTCCCCGAGCGTGTGGGCGACCCCGAGAGTGTGGGCGACCCCGAGCGTGTGGGCGCCCCCGTGCCTGTTGGCGCCCCTGAGCGTGTGGGCGCCCCCGTGTGTGTGGGAATCCCCGAGCGTGTGGGCGTCCCCTGAACGTGTGGGTTCCCCCGCGTGTGTGGGTGTCCCCCGCGCGTGTGGGCACCCCCGCGCGTGGGTTCCCCCTCGCGTGTGGGCGTCCCCGTGCGTGTGGGCGTCCCCGTGCGTGTGGGCGTCCCCCGTGCATGTGGGTTCCCCCGAGCGTGTGGGTGCCCCCGTGCATGTGGGTTCCCCCGTGAGTGTGGGCGTCCCCCGAGCGTGTGGGTTCCCCCGTGCGTGTGGGCGCCCCCGAGCGTGTGGGTGCCCTTGTGCGTGTGAAGATGTGGTACATATATACAATGGAATACTACGCCTCCATCAGAAAGGATGAATATCCAACTTTTGTAGCAACATGGACTGGACTGGAGGAGATTATGCTGAGTGAAATAAGCCAAGAAGAGAAGGTCAAGTATCACATGGTTTCACTTACTTGCGGTGCATGAGGGGTAACCTGGAGGACAGTGGGAGAAGGAAAGTAAATGGGAACTAGGGAGGGAAACGAACTAATCTAGGGAGGGAAACGAAACAACAGAGACTTTGGACACAGAAACAAACTGAGCGACTTGGAGGGAGGGGGGTGGGG